>CM056496.1:24881561-25101523 GCA_029783415.1 Anisodus acutangulus
CCAAAAATGTCTCTCAGAAAAAAGACCTCCAAGCAATATCTTCGTAGAAGTGTTTGTTAGCAAGTAAGCACCAAAATACTTTGTAATACAAAATATATAAGAAGAAAATTTCATGCATAAAAGTTAAATATCTAAAAGGGGAAGGAAGAAAGTTCCCCAAGCAATATCTCCATAAAAATCTGTACAACGTCTGAGCTATATCTATATGCTAAGCACTAGAATTCTTTATACTCCAGGAAGCAAATATTTCATGTTTTATAATCACACTGATAATATCAACCAACCAACACATCCATTTTGCTTGAATAGATAGTTACGTTCATATTAAGGAGTTTAGCTACTTACATACCACCAGAAACTTTAAAGTTAACATACAATCAAACAAAGTGATATTTTTCACCGTCCTCAGTTCTAGATTTTATCATTCTGGAGATAATCTGGAGCAAACAATAGTGATATTTTAGTTGAAACAACTAATAGTGATGCACCTAAGTCTTTAACCGGGTCAATCTGTAATCAAGAATTCATTATTTCCGTCATGTCTTTTTTATTGTAACTTTTTTTTGTGTCCCTTCTACTTTTTGACTTCTTTCTCCTTTTCGGAGCACAATCTTGATTATGCTTGGGTTCAAAATAGAAGATACATATTTCATATAAATGCTAAACCTACATGCATATTCTACATACTGATCAGTCTTGTACATTAGTTAAGAAGCAAAAAAAGTATTCAGATCCAATAAATATCGGAATCACAAAACACAATAATCATTTTTTGCACCTAGAGCTGTGGCGTTGGGTGTCAATGAAGCTGGAGAACAATTCAAATCCCAACCAAGGAAATACACACTAAGTGTGATTTATTTCCATGTGCTTAACTTTGTTGGACACCATAGTTAATCAAATTAATAAATCATTCTCTAGTAGCCAGTATACTCAAAACTGAAGATACCTCAAGATGTTGAGCTGCTTCTAAAGTCAAACCAACAGTTACAGCAGCCAATCCTATCAACCCTCCCTAAAGCAATATTTTAAAAGTCAAAATAGTCTTGACCAAAAATATTAAAAGTACATAGAATTCAGAAAAAGAAAGCTGACTTTGCAGTGATTAGCCTGAGGAGAATATGTATACTCGTGGGTCAACAAATTGATGACTGCAGTGATCTTCTCGTGATCACCCGCTACTGCCAATTGCTTCACTATCCCTTCCAACTACACAAACAAATCCAATGTCACAACCAAACTCAAGATCCAATAAAATATTTTGTAAAAAAAAAAAGACACCTCAAGTGCGGCATTTTTGCGCTTCTCGTACAACTTATCAGAGAGATTACGCAGAACAGAAGCAGGAATCAAAGATAAAGCTTCTGTAGTAGCCATATCACAAAACCCTAAAATAACCTTAAAACATTAAAAAAAAGGAATTTTCCCAATTCATCTCTTGCTTCGGAAAACAACCAAACATCTTTGTTACTTATAGAGTTAAATGCACAAAACCCATGTGTATATATGGGCACCGTAGTAAGAGGAGAACTAAAAAGGAAAGAGAATCAGAGAAAATTTAAAGCATTGAAGAGATTTAACGTCGGCTTTTTGTTAATTTTGGGGTAGGGGTAAACGAGGGGGTGGGGTGGAGTGGGGTGAGGAGCAATGTGTTTTTTTTTTTGGTCATTAATCTTTTCAACAGTTATGGAAAATGGTGTTCTTTCTTTTCTTTTCTTTTCTTTTCTTTTCTTTTCCTCCTTTCTTTCTCAACTTCTATTTATTTTCAAAGGTTTTGTTTTGTGTCTGAGTCACTACTAGGGGTGGCCAGTGGGCCGGGCTCGGGTCTGGCGGGCCGGGTCTGGCGGGGCCTGGGTCATGGACGGGAGAAGCGGCTGGCCTGGTCCGCGTCTCAAGTGGCCTGGGTCCGGCGTCATGGGCTGGGTCCGCGATCGAGCAGTCTCTGCCCCGGTCTCGATCCCCGATCCCGCCGCTCTGGGCAAGGGCTGCCTGCCTGCTCTGCTCTGCCTGATACGGCTGGGTTTTTTTTTTTTTTTTTTAAAATAACATATGTATAAAAACTCAATAAACAAAACAAGATAGTATAATAAAACATCCCAAGGTCAAGCTTTGTGCTCTTATATTATTTAATAGACATATGATTTTTTGTAATACAAATACAATTGTCTAAAATCTAAATTACAACTTTGTGGTGTTGTCCAAAAGTTACAAATTACATAATAAAATTACAATTAAAAAATTACATTCTCAAAAACCTGCTCTAATCGCTTGATGATTTCATGTGGTTCTTCTATTGAATTGGTATTTGTTGGTCAAATTGATCCACGCCGCTCCATAACGCTTCTAAGATTTCGTAGTTTTCATCATCTTCTTCGCTGATCTCCTGATCCGCACCTTCTCGCCCCGCCAGATTCAACCCTCTCCGAATAATACCGCACTCTGCCGCCTCTCCTTAACGAGTGTCCTGTGGGTCTCCTATTTGATATCCGCTAAAAAGCGCCAGACGTTAGCTTGACGACGCTTGAATGTTCAAAACATCTCGAGCCATCATTGAAAGTGCTCAAAGGTCTTCTCATTCCCTCCAAAGATTTCCAAAGTCTTCATGTCCATCTTCACGATAACTTCTGATACTACATGTAACTCAGAAACAAAAAATATCCAACTCTCTAATTTGGTTAGTAGAGGTACGACCGCACATTCTATTTCTGAGGCTTTCAATACTAGCCGCAGAAACAAAGATGTCTTTTAAGTAGGTTGTATTGAAGATGAAGAAGATGGTATGGAAGTCGGTAAGTTACTAGCATTTTCTTGTTGATAAAATCTATATATATTTTTGCATTGGTGTTCTACGCTAGACAATACTTCTTCTTTAGTTTGTTCAATAGGTGGTGGGTGATTTAGATTTTTGGGACTTGAGGTGGTAGTACTTCTATACAATCGAAATAGTTTCAATTAGTGATTTAGTACCGCCTATTTTAATAGTAGGATTTAATATGTAACCAATAATATAAATAGAGGGAATAGGAATAAAATATTTTTTTATTTTGAGAAACATTTTTAATACCGCTCTATGTCGTTTTTCCATATATTCACTAAGTAATAAAAATATTAGAGTTATATAAAATAACATAGTTGAAATAGAGGATAATATATACCGAAAAATTCTTTTGTTGCTTGAAAAAATTTCTCTAAAAATACAATAAGTTCGGAAATTTTTTCCCAATCACTATCTAAAATCATATCACCGCTTTTTATTATGAGAGTTAAAAATAAAGTTATAGGTAATTTATAGTCATAAGCAACAAGTAGTTGCTCAGATAAAGAATTCCACCTTAGTGGATACTTCTTGTGGAATTTTTCTAAAAGGTAGTCCACAATCATGACAAATTTTTTTATATTCTTTCACGCTGTACTTTATTACTTTTAAAAATAAAGTTTATAGCAAATTGTATTTTACTAAGAATGTCTTCAAAAAGTGATAGACCATCCTTTACAATTAAGTTATATATATGGCACGCAAGATTTTATATGAAAATGGTCTGAAAAGACTTGGAGTTAAGCTATTTTTTAAAATTGTAATTGCGTAATTGTTATTAGAAGCTGTATCTAATGTAATAGTCATAATTTTATCGGTAATCCAGAATAATCAGACACTTGATAAATATTTTCTGCAATAAAAGTACCAAGCAGCCTATCATCTATATATCTACACGCTAAAATACTGCTTTTTGCATAGACCATTTATAATCTATCCAATGACAAGTTACAAAGAATAATCATGGTCAAGTAGGTACTACGACCTATATGGACGTGATGGATACTTTGCCATTAAAATGATATAATGAAAAACGTAAATATTGTTGATATTCACGCTAATTTAAATACATCTCTCTTAACAGCTTGATCTAGGAAACCGCTAAAGGTGATTATATATATCTCTAATGTAATGAATAAACCTGAGATGAAGGGAAATGAAAAAGGCAAACCCTCCACAAGAACTAATTTTGATATTGCTTCCTATCTCTATGTTTATTGTATTTGTGGCCTACAATTCCCCCGTCATAGGGTTAATTTGACCTTGTACTTGGTCCTGACAATATTAGTATGTGAACCTTGTCCTCGATGGAGCTGCTTACACTGGTTTTGAAGCCCTGGTATTGGGCATACCTAATGGATGAGCACTTACTACGTGTCTAATTAAACCTCTGCCCCACCGTGACCTTTTCAGCTTTTAAATTTTAAAACATTTTTACAAATTTTACATATGGCTACTTGATTCTCTACGCCCTATCAAAAAATGTCCATGCATCTGATTTTAATGGTCGCTTTGGCTGACCTCGCCTCATACTAGGGGAATAGGAGGTATTTCACTGGAAGTGCACTAGCGTGGGCGTGTTGTCATCAACATTAGTGGGTATATCATCTAGATCATCGTCTAAATTAAAGTCTTCTTGAGTTCCGTAAAATAGCTCCTGGTCTAAATCTAATGGTATTGTAGGAAAATGTCGAGTATCAATAAAATCATCCCGTAGGAATAAGATGACTAGAAGAAGTACTTGCCTGGTTGCCCTACTAGAAGTTAAGCACCCTTACCCTTACCCTTAAACATACCTTTTAATCATTCCATTTTAATTATGATAATAAATAAATAAATAAATAATTAAAGACAATAAAATTAAGTGATCTAAAGTTCTAAACTAAATAAATGTATTAATAATAATTTAATGAAGGAACGAATACCAAATCGACGTAACGTCGACGTAATCTAGAGGTTGAAAATTGAAACTTTGCTCGATGGAAGATCCTCTATTAGTTGCCAACTTCACTACCAATTTCCAAATGAATAAATAAAATTGAATATTTAGCAAACAATGTAGAATCAGAGAGAGATATATTGAGAAATTAGAGAGATTGTAGGAAGATTTGGAGAAAGATTTAAGAGAAATGAGTTATTTATAGTTGAAAAAAGTTAAAGTGTAAATATAATAACTTAGCTGGTTAAAAATAAATATTAAGGGGTAGGGGGTTGGGAGGGAAGAAATGGTCATAATAATCTGGCCATAATCTAAAATGGCTCATGGTAACGGCCATTTTTGCAAAGCTGGCTAGGGAGCTGGGCGCTCGGTCTCATGCCCTGGGGCTGGGCTCGGTCTCGCGGATCAAGTCTCGCATGACGAGACATCGCTCCGTCCCGAGTTCGAGTCCCACTCAGAAAAATTTTTTTTTATGGCATGGGTCATGGACTCAAGTGCTTCGGACTGCCTGCCTGGTCGGGTCGCTCTCCACCGCCGCCTTTAGTCACTACTAACTTCCAAATCATACCCCTTTGGCCATGAAAGTATTTACGTTTTTCTAAAACTTTCCTACTTTATTTAAAAATCAGCATTTGATCATAAAAAATTGGCCAAACTTTTCAAAAAAAATATTTTTAAGTATTAAATTACAAAAAAGAAACAAATATCAAGGCACCTTTTACTATTAGGATTATGAGAACCAACGTGCGAGATCTAGTCAGACCGATCTAGAAAAAAAAAGCAAACTAGTTAATCATGGTACCACGTCAGTTACAAATTCGGGAAACCGAGTGTAACGACCCGGTCGATCATTTTGAGAACCAATGCTCTATTTTTTGTATCAACTATTTTAGAAGCTCCATAATAATTATTTTAACTTGCTTAAATTTAAAGTCAAATGAATATCATTTGGTCCTCTTTAGAGAAGATTTTACTTTGGAAATTTCAGTATTTAATTATTTGAATTAATTAATCAATTGGGAAAATGTGATCTTAATTGGCGACTTGAAGATTTCATTGGATTTGTAATATTATTTATGACCTATAGAAAATAACTGACTAATTTTAGAGTTCATCTGGTTGGTGTTTCACAATTAAGTCGATTTATAGTATTTAATATGCCTATTCATGACAAAAAGATGGTCACGGGAATAAATACGACTTGGTTTGGAAATTTGTCAATTCATTTAGCTTCGTATGATCATTTGTGACTTGTAGGAACTTTCGTAATTGGATTTGAACTTCGTTTCGTCAAGTTTTGGTGTTTGAATCGTTGGCTTAAGTCGAACGTGATATGATCCTAGGCACCCCAAACTAGGGGGTGTGGTCGGCACCCGGTGTCGTACTTGCCCGAGCGTACTATTTTGATAAGCAGGCTCCTGTACGAGTAGAACTTTCGATCGACAAGGCCGTACTAGGATATAATCCAAACAACAACACTATGGGAGGGCCGACAAGGCCATAATCTGTAGGATAAGATGTAATACAACCTCTGAGGGTGAACAAAGAGGGATCAACCCAACATATGTATATAAACAAAACCGACAAGGTCGCAACACAAGTCAACAAAAAATAATTTGGTCGACAAGGCCATACATCACAGATATACATACCACACAAGTCTATGAGCCTCTACGAGTGCATGTATTATCATATGGTCGGGACAGGGTCCCGACTACCCATTATGTACATATCTATACAAGACATACTCAACACCTGACCAGGAAGCTCCGGGAAAAATGAAGCTTACTCACTAATGGCTGAACTCGACAGCTCCTACTGAGGTGGTCTATCAGGGGCCCTATCAGAACTTACGGCATGAACACACAGCGCCCCCCCGAAAAAGGGACATCAGTACGAAAGAAATGTACTGGTATGTAAAACATGAATAGAAATATGAAAATATAAGTTGTAAAGAGAAGCGTAAAGGCAGTCTGATACTTGAATAACGTGTGTACCACGTAGAGCGAACAATGAAACTCTAAAATTGTAGTGAAACCTTTGTATAGAAGTTGGTAACATAATCTACCCTCATCTTATTATCCGAGATGTGTAATATGTCACTTTCCTCAGTTAATGCTCTAAGGTGTATGTATGGATGCACATATAAGTGTCTACCCGACCGACTATTACGCGACGCGGTGTGTATAATGTACATGTACAATTTCCCACTGGATTATTGCAACAGTGGTGTGAATATATATAAGTATATATAACTTCCCACCAATATTAGTTCGGTAGTGTGGATAATGTATTGTAGTAACAATGACACTTGTGGCCTATTTGGAACTCAAAACCCTTTGATTTTACTTTGGAATGACTTTTGGTAGACTTAAAGGCTACTCTTTGAAGTACTCTTTCTCGGAGGTTTGTGATATTGTGGACAAGCAACTAACCGACAATAACTATGAGCACAATAATAATAAAAAACTACTCCCGACAAGGGATAATGATATACGAATAGAATAGTTCTATGGACGTTTCTTTGTGAAAACGATAAACACTTTGGATTTCATGCTTTTGAAAGAAAAGGGATGCCCTTACATACCTGTGTCGCTTAGTTTACAATGTCTCATGAACCCCCGGATGCTTTACGAGTGATTATCTATACAATATAGAGGTTTTGGATTAAGATACGATCGACAAACTAAGAATCGATTTGCTAGAATATTTTGACGACCGCCTAGAGTGCATACTTCTGTAGTTATAATATTCATGACTACTAACCATGCTATCTACTCCCCTTTAACACAACACCAAATAGCACCACCACCAACAATAACAATAATAATCACAAGAATAACAACAATAACAACAACAAGATATACTCCATGATTTCTAGCACCATATCTTTCAACTTCAAGCCATAATGATATCAAAGTTTACTCAAGAATTATCCAAGACTCGTAGAAACTCTTTCATGGAGTTCTAGCTCAATTATAACAATTTTATTTTATCCATAATCTCTACAAGGCTATGAGAAGTTTAGGATCATTAAGAGCATCAATATCTTACCTTGACTCAACCAAGGAAACTTGTAGCATCAACTCTTCTCCAAGGTTCAAGAAGATCCTTCACTCTATTATGATACCAAGAAAATTTCCAAGTTCTTGATGATTATCTATGGAAGATTTACCTCCAATTTGATATGGAACTGATCTTAGATGATATAAGAACCCTAGGGAAATGTTTGAGAGTGTTTGGAAAGTGTTGGGGTCGAAACTAGAATGAAAGTGAGTTGCCACCGCTTTGGGACATAAATAACATCACCCCACCACCTCTCATATGTGGCAGGTTCTGCATCTCATACCACCATATACGGCCACATAACCCAACGCACATGGTGGCAGTGTGATGGGGAAGTTGAGGCTTTGTTCTGTGGCTCGATCCGCGAAGCGAATTGGCTTACGTGGGGTGGAATGCTTAGCATATCACCTAATTTTTGTCAAACTTTGCCGAGATGTGTTCCCTTTAATGTAATTGACTTTCAACTTTTGTATACCTCTGTAATACTCATATAAGTCATATGTGACCCTCAAAAAGGGTCTCAGGTCACCGGAGCTCAAATCGACTAACTATATATTCGATCGCGCGTAGAATCGCGGGGTGTAATATCCTTCCCCCCTTAAGAACATTCATCCTCGATTTGTTTAGGAGTATAATTGAGTCTTTAATTCTTGGGTTTCGATAGAATTTCGGCAGAGTTTTCTCTATAAATAGGATTATTCCAAAAATTGCCAAGCAGCCAAAACCAACACAAATGCCATACAGTGCCATATACTATATCATTGGCCTCATATGACCATCACTACGATAATAAATGTAAAAGTTATCCATAACTTACCTTATATATATTCACCTTGAACCTGGACTGCTTCGATTTCACTTTGGTTGATGTGATCGCCTAAACAAGATACATAGAATTCGAGATAAGGCTACTATATTGCAAGAGTAGAGAAAATCGTATCATACAACGTCAGTATGAATCTGTAGTTTGGAAGAGGTAAAGATACTTAGATTTTATATCTTCTTCGGCCTCCCAAGTCATTTCTTCTATATTGTTATTCCTCCATAGCACCTTAACAGAGGCAACTTCCTTATTTCTCAACTTTCAGACTTGGCGATCTAGAATGGCTATACAAGTCTCTTCATAAGATAAATCCTCAGTAATCTACACGTCCTTCATGGGGGTAATACATACGAGATCTCTTATACACTTGCGCAACATCAATACATGGAATACCGGGTGAACTGCTTTCAATTCTGAGGGTAGTTCAAGCTCATAGGCCACTCGGCCTATCCTGCGAATGATTTTATATGGCCCGACGTATATGGGACTGAGTTTCCCTTTCTTGCCAAACCTTATAACTCCTTTCATTGGAGAAACCTTTAGGAATACCCAATCGCCAACTGCGAATTCCAAATCGCAACATCGAACATCTTAATAAGATTTATATATACTCTGGGCAGTCAATAACTGCTCTTGTATTAGCTCTATCTTTTCCATTGCTTGCTAGACCTAATCGGGACCTAGTAATCCGGCTTCACCCACTTTAAACCAGCCAATCGACGATCTACATTTCCATCCATACAAGGCCGCATACGGGGCTATCTTGATGCTGGAATGATAGTTGTTATTGTAAGCGAACTAAATAAGAGGCAAATGATTATCCCAAATACCTTTTGAAATCCAATATACAAGCCCGTAGTATGTCCTCAAGCGTCTCGATTATGCTCTCAGCTTGACCATAGGTTTGTGGATAGAAGTTTGTGTTGAGGTTCACTTGGGTGCCTAAACTTTTCTGAAATGACCTCCAAAAGTGATCCATAAACTGGGCACCTCTACCAGATATGATGGAAACTGCAACAACATTTAATTAAACTATTCTTTAATATATAGCTTGGCATAATCCTCAACCAAAAAAGTAGTGCGAACTGGTAGAAAATGGGCTGATTTCATAAGCCTGTCGACGATAACCTAAATGGAATCAAACTTTCGATAAAAATGAGGCAAACCTGTGATAAAATCCACATGGATCATTCCCCACTTCCAAGTCGGGATTTCAATATTCTGAATCAAACCTCTGAGCTTCTGATGTTCGATCTTAACTTACTGACAATTTTGGCACTGAGCTACGAATGTTGTGATATCCCTCTTCATATCATCCCACCAATAAACTTGTCGAAGATCATGGTACATCTTCGTTGAGTCAGGATGAATAGAATACCTAGACTGGTGGATCTCAGATATACTTTGTTCTTGGAGCCATCCTACGCCCGACACACATAGTCGACCCTGGTATCTATGGACTCTATCTCCTACAAGCTCCAATATCAGCTACTTTTACAGGGGAATCCTCTATTTCATTTAGACCAATTTGGGGTCATCAAACTATCTTGCTTTTACCTCTGTTATCAGAGATGATTCTGCGTATTCTGCACCACCGCACCTCCGTCATCTGTATCCAATAGTCGCACATTCAAACTAGTTAGGAGACGTAATTCTTTAGCTATCTCCAACTTACTGGCTTCAATATCATCCAAACTCCCTATAGACTTGCGGCTTAATGCATTAGCTACGACATTCGCCTTGCCGGGGTAGTATAATATATCAACATTATAATCCTTCAACAGCTCAAGACACCTCATTTGCCTTAGATTCAGCTCCTTTTACCGAAATATACATCGTAAACTCTTATGGTCTATAAATATGTCAACATGAACTCCATATAGGTAATGATGTCATATCTTAGGGCAAAGATCACTTCCGCCAACTCAAGATCATGAGTCGGTTCCTTAACTGCCTCGAAGTGTATGCTATAACCTTCTTATGCTACATCAGAACATATCCTAGGCCAACTCTGGAGGTGTCACAGTAAACCATGTACCCATCGGTACCTTCAGGAAGAGCCAACACAGGTGCGGATGTCAACCTATTCTTCAATTCCTGAAAAATGCGCTCGCACGCATCTGACCATTGAAACTTGGCTGCTTTGTGAGTAAGCTTTGTCATAGGTACGGAGATAGAAGAAAAGCCCTCTACAAATCCTTGATAGTATCCAGCTAAGCCCAAGAAACTACGTACTTCGGTAGGAGTCGTGGGCCTTGGCCAATTCTTTACGACCTCAAGCTTTTGATTATCCACTTTGATACCCTCTGAAGAAACTATATGGCCTAGAAAGGCAACAGAGTTCAACCAGAACTCACATTTGGAAAACTTAGTGTACAACTTACTATCTTGGAGCGTTTGTAATATCACTCAAAGATGATCTGCATGGTTTACCTCAGTTCGTGAGTATACCAGAATATCATCAATAAATACAATAACGAAGATATCTAAAACTGGCTTGAAGACCCAATTCATTAGATCCACGAAGGCCGCTGGTGCATTAGTGAGTCTAAAAAACATCATCCAAAACTCAAAATGACCATACCTAGTTTGAAAGGTCGTCTTCGGGATATCTTTATCCTTTACCCTTAATTGTGGTATCCTAAGCTCAAATCAATCTTTGAGAAATACTTGATACCTTACAATTGATCGAGTAAATCATCTATCCTCGAAAGTGGATAATTGTTCTTGATAGTGACTTTATTCAATTACATGTAATCAATACACATCCCTAGGGAACCATCCTTCTTACGAACAAATATTACTAGTGTGCCCCATGAAGAAGTGATAGGCCTGATAAAACCTTTTTCTAATAGATCTCTCAGCTGATCCTTTAACTCTCTCAACGCAGTAGGAGCTATTCGATAAGGATGGATATATATCAGTTGCTTATCTATAAGTATATCAATAGTAAACTCAATCTCCCACTCTGGAGGGATGCCCGAAAGCTCACCTGGAAACACATCGGGAAACTTATTAACTACGGGAACAGACTAAAAGGTCGGAGGCTCTGCATCTACATCCATGACATAAACCAGGTGATAAATATAACCTTTGAAAATCATTAAGAAATAAACCTGCCTTTAGGCGTAGCAGAATTGCCTTTCCATTCAAGGATCGGCCCGCCTGGAAAACTGAATTTAACAACCTTCATTCGGCAATCAACGTTCGCGTAACAAGAAGACAACCAATCCATGCCCATAATAATATCAGACTCAATCATAGGTAACTCAGCTAGATTAGCAAAGTAGGACGGTTATAAACTATCACGGTATAGTTTCTATAAATTCGTTTTGCTACAATCATCTCACCAACCGGTGTAGCCACTTCATACGACTTAGACACAACTCTGGTTCAAACCCAAACTTTCTAGAAACAAAGGGTGTAACATAGGACAAATTGGAGCCCAGATCTATCAATGCATAAACATCATAACTGAAAATAGTTAATATACATGTAACAACATCCAGAGATGACTCCAAATCCTAGCGACCTGATAAAGAATAGATGCAGTTCTGGGCACTGCCTAAGCTAGAGGCTCCTCATCGGCCTCTACATTTACCTATTGAGGTTTGTGTCCCACCAATCTGCGAGCATAGACTCTATGAGGATGCTACAATCAACCCGTCGGTTGAGCTGCACCACCTCTACCCCTACTTAGACACTAGCGCATGTAATGGCCAGGATTTCCACACCAATAACACACATCGGCACCCTGACAAAAACTGTCCTGAATATGTCTTACCACACTGGCCACAAGGTGGCAATGATGGCCTCATCTGGCCTGAACTCCCTTGCCTCTGAAAACCCAAAGCTCTCAAACTCTGCCCTGGCCCAAACTGAGCACATTTATCATATCTAGGCTCTTAAAACTAAGATGGAGCACTATTTGCAAATCGAGGTGGATGCCTAGGGAACCGCTGCCTAGAACTATCTGATGTTTCCCCGAAAGACCCAGCTAATCTGGCCCTCTTAGTCAACTCCCTCTCGACATCTCTATTATCCCAGAGCTGACATATACTTGTATCGTGGCAGTTTCCATGTCCCTATTCAGAAAGGCTGTCATACACTTGTCAATTAGATGCAGATCCAAACCTAATATAAATCGATGAACTCGAGCCCTCATCGTATCCATGATATTCGGGCATACCTATCCAGAGAATCAAACTGCAAACTGTAATCTCGAACGCTCTTGCCCATCTGCTTGAGATTTAAGAAGCGCTCTACTATGGTCTATCGTACCTCTAATAGGAAATAATGATCAAGAAAAGCATCAGCAAACTCTTCCCATACCGCGGGAGGTGCATCTAGGCCTCGGGACTTCTCCCTAGCCTCGTACCGCAAAATAGCCATACCTCACAATCTAAAAGAGGCCTACTCAACTTCCTTTGTCTCCAAATCATTCATAACCCTCAATACCCTCTACATCTGATCAATAAAGTTTTGTTAGTCTGCACCTGAATTAGTACCGGTGAACACTGGGGGCTAAATACAAGGAACTCTCGGGTCTTGGAGATCCCTATACCATCAAAATACCCAACACATATGGAACTCGTATCTGCGCTATTGTGAAATGACTCTATGTACCAATAACTGCACAACACTTTCCACACCCTGCTCTGAAGACTCGGGAGAAAGAACTGGGAGAATTGGATTAGGTGGACTTGGAGGCACTACACATCCTCTAATCTCCTCTTGTGGAGGTGGAACATGTGATACATGAGAGTGCAACTCTTCCTGGCCTCAACTCTATCGATCTGGCCGGGCGGGGTATTACTAGTACCTTCGCCCCTATCAGTACCAGCTTGATAACTAGCAGTAGCTCTCGTAGTAACTGCCATGACTGAAAAAGGGATAGAGCACGAATTAGACTCAAAATTATGTAACGCAACTCTATAGCACGATCTATGAAGTGAAATAATAGTTACCATCCCTAGATGCCCGACATCCTCTTATTTATAAGTGTGATACACAACATACCCATAAACAAGACTTTACTAGACACAACTGATGGTGAAAAACTAAGGTGAAAGAGAATAGATAAGAGGGTAATAATCTTGATCACTAATTTTATGAATAGACACGTGGCTTTATTAGACGAGTGCATTGATAATTACTAGAGGATCCTCTACTGGAGGGGATCCAAACCACTCGCACCCTTTCAAGGCGTGAGGCCCAATTTCAGAGAAGGCCCCAATTGGGCAATTTATCATTTCTTCTATTCCTTTTTGAGGCTATAACGTCACTAAAGGCACTGGCTAGTTTTTCTTTAGCCAAATTTTTTTCAAGCCCAAAATTAAAAAGAAAATTCTTCTTCTAATTTCTTTTCTTCAATTCTTCTAACTAATTAACAATTAGTAATTGTTCTTACTTGATTGTTAATTAGTTTTTGAGTCCGAATTTTATTTCGTATCAATTTCTTCAAGAGTTTCTCATTTTATTTCATTATATGTTTACTGGCTCTTGTCTGTTTATTGTAAGTCATCCATCATTCGTTAAAAATAAGAATCCATTCTTCCACAAAGCTAAGAAACTGGGTGACTTTTTAGGCAAGTGATTTTCTATACCAACATTGGAAGAGGCACTAGGTTGAGTGGTAATATTTGAGTGTTAAATACGAGTGACGTGAGGAACTTCACTACTAATATTATTTTTTGAGTTTTGTAGGTATCATGGTTAATTTCGAGGACAATTTCATGATGAAGTGGACTCAATGTCTCTCTTACTTAGGGAGTTTGCAAGAATGACCACGGAGATGATTGCAATGGGGGAGGATATGGAAAGTATTAATGTTAGGTTGGCGAATGTGGAGCAAACTAGTAGGTTGGACACTCCCCAATAGAATGTTGGGGATGCGAATGTTGGAGATGAAGTAAGTAGGAACCCCAACACCTCACCAACCATAACCCCGGGGCAAATGCATGTTTTATGCTATCCCGAACCAACCCCAATCCTTTTTCATCCATTTCACCCTTTACTAACCCAAATGCCAATGCCTCGAGATATGTGAGGTGAATCAACCCTATTACCCAGCCTCAATTATATCGACCACATCAAGAGGAACCTCCACCTCAAGTGACCCTGAGAGTCATACAACTAAATGTTTCTCACACATTCCTACATGCACCACTATTCGAAAACTTTCCCCTGAAACCATTTCCACCCTTGCCAAAATCACCATTTTGATGAAGGAATTGAAGAGTTTGAGTAGGAGAGATGGTTGGAGGAACCATAATATGGAGGGAGGTATGTGTATGATGCCTATAGGGGATGAGGTAGGCGAGGAGGTAACGATAGTCCATATGTTAATGAAGATAGAGGTAGATGGCAAGGTCATGATGACTAGGTGAGATGACAATGTCGTGAAGATAGAGGAGACCAAGATCGCAACTTGTATACTATTAAGGTGGAGCTTCCCAACTTCAAATGTGGAAGTGACCCAGCAGAATTCTTAGAATGGAAGTTGCAATGCAAGAGGATCTTCCTTACCAATAACATCTCAGATGCTTCGAAAGCAAAATATACCCTAACTCAATTTGAGGGGTATACATCCACTTGGTAGGAATCCAAGAAACGTTAGAGTGCTCAACGATATATATTTGATATTCTAACTTGGCAAGAGTTGATTGAGCTCATGAAAGCAAGGTATGTGACACCCGACTATTATCCAAGTATTTTTAAGAGAGTGTACATGTTGAGGCAAGGTAGTAAGAGTACTTCGATGCGTTTGAAAATTTGAGGTTGAAATCTAAGATCGAAGAGAACTTGAACTACACAGTGATTCGATTTGTGGCCAACTTGAACCATGATATGTCCAAACCCATGAGCCTTCAATCCTATACCACACTTGAAGAGGCGTTTCATAATGCAACTAAGGTTGAAGCAGACTTGAAAGCAGAGAAATCTTACAAGGCCAAAAATGTGTCGTCCTTATCATGGAGAAAACAAGTGAAATTCTTCCACTTGGGAGAAGCCCAAAGCTACTACTCAAGCTCCCCAAAACAAAGTTGACTACTAGCCGAAAGGAGGTAACAATGCTAAACTTAATGTTCCCCGTCCTTCTACTATTCAGTGTTTCAATTGTCAAGAGAGGGGACATATTGCTAGTAAATGTCCTAATTGCAGGGCAATTGTGGTCATACGATACAGTATCATGCCGATGATGAAGATGAGGGAGGAGTAGATAGTGATGGCGAGGGAGAAAAGAGTGAGTATGAGGGAGAATCTGTGGGTGACTTATTTTAAGGCGAGCCATGGGTGCACTAGATAGGGAAACACTTGATCAAAGAGAAAACTTGTTCCATGCTAGGTGCAAGATAATGGACAAGGTGTGCTCTTTTATTATTGATGGTAGGAGTTTTACAAACGCGGTGAGCCAATCATTGGTTGAACACTTGAAGTTTTCTACTTGAAAAAACCATAGTCCTTACAAACTCCAACGGTTCATTGAATGTGGTGAAGTGAGGGTGACCAAGCAATCAGTTATCAAATTTAGCATTCAGAGATATAAGGATGAGATGTTAAGTGATGTTGTCCCGATGCAAGTATGTCATATTTTACTTTGGAGGCCTTGACAATTTGATAGGTATGCCCAACATAGTGGGAGAACCAACAAGTACTCATTTGTATTTGAAGGTCAAAAATACATTCTTGCGCCATTGACACCTTATCAAGTGAGTGACGATTATCAAGTCATGAAGGAACTCTGAGAGGGATTTCAAAGGGAGGAAACAGAGAAGCGTGAAAAGGGGCACTTGGTTCTTCAGGAGGATAAGGTTCAAACCAAGAGAAGCCTAAAATGTGCATGATTATGTCCCGATCCAAAATCATATTTGTGTTGTGAGGGCACCTACCCTGAACTTGTAGGTGAACCCCATCCATAATAGATAAATTAAATGATAATCAATGCAGAAGAAAAAAGGAAAATTTAAAGTACTGAAAAATATCGAATACCTAATATAACGGCCTTAGAAACATTCCCCAAAATCTGGTTGTCATGAGTACATAGCTTAATAATTGGAATACACTGTCTGAAGCGTAAGTACACGTCACTGTCTGAAATATAGGATAGAAAGTAAATAATAAACTGAAGGAGTTCCAGTGTTGGGATAGTGTTTGCAGCTCACCCTGGACTCCGAAGAAAGATCTCTAATGCACCACGTCTAAGCTCCGCTAGCGTCCAGATCAGTACCTGCACATAAAGTGCAACACGTGTAGAGTGAGTACGGGAAACACATGTACCTAATAGCATCGTCGATCGACCCTAACTATAGCAGTGGTGAGGGTTGGTACTTTCTAATACTTCTCTACTAAGTTAGTTAACTAAAGTGTAATCAAATCGAATATCCAACTCCATAATTAAAGCCCAATACTTTGCTAAACCATGAGGGTCATCAGTATTATCAAGTCATTCTAAAGTTCTCGATCTTACTAAGGATGAAGCCAAAATTACTTCTACGGAATCCAACTTAAAACCCGTTCAGGGCGTCTAATCCCACAAAGGTTCCACATTTTCATCAACTATGACACATACATTCATAGGGATTCAACCTTTATACTATTTAAGACAATATATATTAATCAAGGTTAAGTCTTTTTATCTTTTAGAATAATTATTGTCATGAAGGTTCTATCTTTCCCTCCTTTACACTAAGGATACCCATAAAGATTCTATATTTACATTCATTGCACTACAGAAATCGTAAATATTCTAGCCTTCTCTCACTTTCAAGCCAATAAACCATAAAGTCTCATATTTCTGTCTTACATCTAGAATAAATTGTAAAGTTCCAATATTTTCTTCCGCTAAGAGTAATATGATCATAAAGTCTACAATATACATCACCGAGTACACATAGCATAAATTACGCATCAATGTGTATGTATGAAATGCAATACATATGATATTTATGGAATGCAATGGTCATATGTACCCGGTATATACACACTCCTGCAGCAGGTCTCACATGCCCCATGAGGTACTCATGAGGTCCATATACCCATCCAAAATTTCCCATCGGATCCTAGCTATGTGGTTGTAGTATCATCATCAATCAACATCTACAATTTCTCATCGGATCCCAACTCTGTGGCTATAGAATCATCACTCTCTTACCATGTACTATATCCAGTAAGCGGCTTTCTAGCCCCTTTATTAGTATATCAACAGTTCAATGCCAATAATAGTATGAATAAATGATATGGACATGCGTAGGCCATGCAAAAGCATAAATCAATACAATACGTATTATCAAATTTCCTTTCAAGATTTAGATGACATGTGGAGTGATGAATGCATGATCAGTCATAATCAAATAATCAATAAATATATCTCTCATGGTCAAATTAAACAGCAAACATACCAACCTAAGTGTATTTATGCACCACGCTCAAGGCCTGAAGGTTAAACACATAATCTCTGTTATGTATAATGTACTACATTACTTTAATTACCCTTTCAAGTACACCGGTACCAGTACAAGTGCTTGTTACCTTATTAGTACAATACCCTCAATTCCCCATTACTCCCCTTAATTATTAAACCAACACATGAATACTATATTACGGTCTAGTAAGTCTCAACTTGAGTTATTTTGAAGTATCATAGCTCACGAACGATTCCAAGCTCTGTTCGTGTGAAGATTAAGCCTCTCGAAAGCTCTACCGTGTCCAAACTCACCGAACGAGTTCAATCTAGTCAAAATAGCAGTCTACGGAGTTAGACGAGTCCAACAATACTCATATTACTATACTTTATTTCAGAGCCCCAAAAGTCACCCAAAAATAGGATTCTTAGCCACAAAGGGCAAAATGGGAAATTTAATCCAAAATTAGTTTACCCAACCTCTAGGGAGTCTATATATCAAGAATCATCCAAATCTAATATCAATTTCATGATTTATTAGAGAAAACTTCATTTTCCAAATTAGGATTCATAACCCATTAACCCCTCATCCCAAATCATAGATTCTACCATGAAATTCTTTAATAATCAATGTAATAATCATAAAAGAAAGATGAGAAGCTACCCAATAGATAAATCTTGCAAAACCCCCCCAAAAATCTTATTAAACTGAGCTCCTATGCTCCAAATATGTGAATCAGAGACCAAAACTTGAAATAGAAATTAAATATCTGATCTACCCAGTGATCTCTATAGAAGTACCAGATTTTTCGCAGATGCGGGCCCGCTTCTTCACTCCTTTTCCTGCATCAGTGAGGTCAACTTAAGTACACTCATTTCGCAAGTGCAGACCAATAGGCGTAGGAGCGACTCCGCTTCTGCGGACCATCTCACACAGAAGCGAGCCTTTTCCCACTAAGCCAACCATCGCACTTGCGACTGACCTTGCGCAGGTGCGGATCCACATGTGCTAGCCAAATCTCGTAGAAATGAGACACTAGAAACCAATAACCTCCTACAACTTCCAACTTTGATCAAACTCTCAAAACTCATCTAAGTCCTCCTGAACATAAACCAAGTATGCAAACCACTCCTAAAACATGCAACGGACTTGCTCGCGCACTCAAAATACTCATTTGACCGAGCTAAGACATACCTTTCTATGAAATCACCCAAAATATCAAATTTCCACAATTTTACAAATAAAACCATAAAGTATATCCAAATGCCTCGTGAAGCGAACTAATAACTTGACTAAGTCATAAATGACAGTTTTGACCTAACGAAATCAATGAAACTTCAAAAATGATTCATTTACCCAAAAGCCAACTATTAATCAAACCTCTTCTTCTCTTTAACTTTAAAACTTACTAAAGTTAATCTGAAACTCATCCGATTATCTCGGGAACCACACCACCCATTCTCGCAAGTCATAAATATCAAGATAAAGCTATGGGAAAGGTATTCTTGAAAAAACAAGTCTAAAATTTCAAAATGACCAAACAGGTCATTACAAATTGCCAAGCCTAGTACTTGTTTAAAAGTGGTTGAGAAGGAACACTTCTTGGTACACCCCATCAATGAAGCATTTCTATTTGACACTAACCAAGATAGTAGCACTTTGCCTAGTATTGTGTCATTTTTTTTCAAATACATGATGATGTGATTCTTGAGGAGATGTCAAAGGGAATACCTCGTCCTCAAAGTTTGCACACCTCTCTTCCTAACTCTTTGGGTCCTTGGATGAACAATTCTATATGCTTTGTTAGGGGTATCCCAAGAGCTATGAAAAAATATGAAAATATTTGTGTTGTGGTAGATTGGATTCCAAAATTATCTAATTATATGCCATACCATAAATATGATGCTATCTCTCATGTATTTTCCTTGTGTGGTAGTCACACTCTTGAATCATCATGTGATCCCTTTCTTGTGTTGCTACTTGAGTTAATTTCGGGATTACGTGAGATGAGTGTGCATGTTAATTTGGAAGATATCTAAGTCTTTGACCCATGTATCATACTTCTTTGTCATGATTGGGTAGTCACCCCATTTTTAGGTAGAGCCAGAGTAAGAAATATGGTCTTGATTTTGGTTGGTCTTATTTTGGGCCTTGCACCTAGTCATGAAGAGGGTCATTTTTATTTGAGAAATGAGGATCGAATGTACATATTATCTAGAACCAATGTAGCATCGCATGCTCCTTACTTTAAATCCATTGGTTTCTTTACTTTGTCCTCGTTCCATGATACTTGGAGAATCAACTTCTTGATACCTCATGTGTGGAAAATTTGTTCTTGGTGATCATTGACATGGTTGTACCATAAGTTTATACATCCTTGGCATGAGAATAAGATTATTGCGTTTTGTGCTAACCCTCATGTTATGAGGACTATGTTTGCGTATATCTTCCCTTGGTTTTGCAAGGTTTGGATTCGAGGACAAATTCTTTTCAAGAAGGAGAGTATGATATGATCTTAGGAAGCTCATGGGCACTTATGAGGGCTAAGATTTATGGTAAAGATTTGAATGTGCATTTACATACCACATTCCCCTTAATGATGAAGAGAGGGCCTTTGAAGGCCATGGAAGAGCAAGACACAAGGGTGTACATTGTATGGATGATTTCTTTGGAATAAATTGAAGAAGAAGGCACAAGAGTGAAAGCCATGAAAAGTGGCCAGGAGTGAAAATCTAATGAAGGTCCTATGTTAGATTATTTGTGGGGCCTTTGTTGTAATAGGCCAAAACTATATATAGTTGCCTTCGTTTATTTCATTCCTTAGCTTGGATTTTGATGAAACTCATATGAGTGTGATCGTTTGATTATCTTTAGATTGTTAACTAGTTTATCCATAGCCGTAGTTGTTAACTATGGTTTATAGTGTGTAATTCCATTGGTAGTGTTACAAACCTTTACCCTTGAATGTCATCTAGAGATTGATCATTTGTAGATTTCAATTGAGTATTTCTTTGTTGAATTCAAATAGTATAGGTTCCTTTGTAGGATTCAATTGAGAGGGTTGGTATCAAGTCCAAATTTGCTCATAAATACTCTACTATGTGGGTCTTGCTTCTATCTTTTAATTTCTGCATTTCATTCTTAGAGTTTCATTTTAGGAATCATATTAGGATGCCTCTGACATTTTGATACACCATTATATCCATTTCATTTTGTAAATGAGTTTTTATTATTGGGATAGATGCGTATTGAAATTTGTGACCCGAATCGTCGAATTTTGACATCGTATAAGAGAGTTGTGATCATTTTAGCGCGGACAATTGTTGTTGTGTCTGGTGTTGATGCAGAAGCAGATTTTGGGCTGAAAAAGGGACCCCACATGTGTGAAAGAAGGACCGTAGGTGCGGAAGCACAAACACAAAGTTTTGGGCCGCGGAAGCAGAAATCGTTGAGTTAAAAATTCAGACTTTGTCCATTTAGTATTTTGAACATATCTTGAGTTCTAGAGCTCCGTTTGAGGTGCTTTTTGTGGCGTTGTTCTTGTCTCAATGAGGGGGTAAGTATCTAACATTTATTTAAGTGTTTCCCCTGATTATTTCCGTTGGTTATCGTTTTAATCTGTGTTTGGGTGTAGAAGTTGGGGTTTTGAGCCCTAAGGATAAAAAAATTTAAAAACTCAATATGGGGATCAATTCATGGATGGAATTGGGTGATTTTTCTGGATCTAGACTATATATGTTATAGATAAACTAATTTTAAAATAAAATTCCAATTTTGCCCTTAGGAGCTCGAGGTTACCCTTTTAAGGTTATTTTTAGGTCCCGAATTAAAGTATAGTAATATGGGTATCATTGGGCTCATTTAAACTCATATAGTACTGTTTTGAATATATTGAACTTGATTTTTGAAATGAAATTATAGGTTTGACCTTCGGTGCTCAAGATTGATTTTTTGGGTGACGTTTTGGACCCGAATTATTATCATAGAAATATGGGTGTCTACAGATTCGTATACTTATGTAGATTATATATTTGAAAATGTTGGGATCATTCAGAGGCTTTGAAGAAGGGCAACATTTGGTGATCACTTGAGCTTCAGACTTCAAATTAGACAAGTTGAGATTTATGACCTTATTTAAAGCATTATGGTTGATGTAGTGAACTAACTAAGAGGTTGTAATGAATAAGGGGGGTCTCAATACTTGTGAGGTAACAAGCACTTATATCGGGTACATGTGCCATGTTATGGGTATTTGCGCTATTTCAATTGTATAGTGGTCTGAATGCCATGCTTTGGGCACTAGCTGATAGATAGTATGATCTTATGGATCAGTGATTGGAGTATGATGCCCGTACTTTATATCTCTATGATTATATGTCTGTCTTATCTATGATTGTGTGTTCTTATCACTCCTAATTACTCATTTAAAAGTAGAAAAAAAACTAAAGGTTGAATCTTTATGGTTTACATGATTAAAGATTAAATCTTTGTTGCATAGATGGCTTCTCATTATTATGCATGTGATGTTCATGCTTTCATATGGTATCTCATACACATTACACTTAAGGATATATATGTGGGTCCGAGGGAAAATGGTTATGGACGGAGTGATGTGATTGTTATGAGCTCGAGTGGCTAGAGACATGTATTGTGAGCCTAAAATTGGCTAAGTGGTGTCATTTGAAGCCTAATATGGTCTAACGAACCCAAAGGGAAATGATTCATTAATTTTTGAATATGTATGTACCGATGATTTTAAGACCTTTCATTCTATAGCATTTGCATATCATATCATCTTATTAATATCGGACTTGGATGTCTTGCCTAAAATGTTGATTGAATCATTCTTACTTGTTTATTTGGATACTTAAATGGAATTGAGGACTTAGAGGCTTTTTACCTTTAGGATTGAAAGTTGTGATTATTATTATATTGTGATGAACTAACTACAGTTAAAGTGTGGAAGTAGTAATCAGAAGACCAACTTTTATCTCCGTTTTAGTTAGGGTCGGTAGACGATGTTGTTGAGTACACGTTGTTTCCCCGTACTCACTCTACACTTGCTGCACTGTTTTGTGTGCAAATTTGATTCTTAGTACGAGCAAATCTCAAGACTTCACCGGTTGTTGAGGAGGCCATTTGGAGGATTCAGGGTGAGCGACTAGCAGATCCGTGGCAACATATTCTTCTTATTTATTTACTTATTCATGTCTTCTTGTTTGAGATAGTGCAGTAGTGCTTATCTTAGACATGTATCAGTTTCTTAGTGGTGCTTGTACTAGTGACACCAGGTTTTGGGATTTGTCATACTATTTCTGCATTTTCTATATTATGAGACTTATTTATGATTTAAAATTGACTTGTTTAATTATTCCGCATTGATTTCTTTAATTAATTGACTTAAATAGGTTGTGGTTGGATTATTGACTTGGTGGGAGTTAGTGTCATCACGACTTAGTAAATTGGGTCATGACTAGGGATGGCAACGGATCGGATCTGGACCTAATCCTACTAGATCCAGATCTAGATCCATTTTTCATACCTGGATCCAAATCCATCGGGTCCATAAAAATCAGATCCAAATCCGGATCCACTAGGTCCACGGATCGGATCTGGATCCACATGTAAAAATTTATATATCACCCATTCTTTAATATTATTTCATTATTTTTAGAGGCCAATTTTTTTTATCGCGCTTAGTCCCAGTAATTTTAGTCATTAGGGACCAGTTATTGATCAAATTATTGAACATATTTTGTCCCTTCGTCATTTATTCGGGATCTTAGGACTAGAAATAAATCTTGTCCTTATAAGTATGCTTTGACCAAATTTTTAACTCATCACTAAATGTTGGAATAAGCCTTTTTCTTGTAGTGACGACTGATTAAGTTTTAACAGATCTATTGTCATCCGCTCATCACATGACCACTTCACCAAACAAAACCCAATGTTCAACCCACCCTTACCCAGTCGTAATGTGATATTTGGGTCATAGCCTCGACGGATCCAAAAAGACACAATTCTTGAGATAGCTTTGCTACAAATTCATAAGATAGCTTTGCTACAAATGCATAAGATAGCTTTGCTACAAATGCATAAGAGAATAAAAGACACGTATGGACCATTTAAAAAATAAAGTCCAAATTTGAATGTAAAATACAGAAATTATGAAAAAAATTTAAGAAGATACTTATAAAATTACATTCTAGGTTATGGATATATTTAATAAAAAATGGATTCACGGGTCAAATCTGGACTGGATACGGATCTCAAATACAAGATCCAGATCCAGATCCGATCCGTCAGAAATGGATCCGGGTCTGATCTGGATCCGTCGGGTCCAAATTTCGAAGATCCATATACTATAAATCGGATCTGGATCCACCGGGTCCAGGATCCACTGCCATTTCTAGTCGTGTCACCAAACTTGAAGGGGGGTCGGATTTTGGAGGGACAAAATTAGTTTGTACTTGCCCGAGCTCTGGCGGTTTAACTTCTTTCTAAAAAACATAATAAAATTATTACGATGCAATATTTGTTTGTATGTTATTAAGTTTATAATCCAATCAATCTAAGTAAGAGAAACCTCCAATTTCACAAGTATTCAAATAGTCACTTAGGAAGGATGAGTACATTTCAATCAACAATTCAAGTAAGTTATCCGACAAGGAATTCATGAAATTATATGATATGCCTATGCAATGCAATGAAATACAAGGCCTTTCCAACACCAGTATACACACAATCTGTATTATGGAATATGTACTGACTGGAGATCCCAGGAATTAGGTTAAATGGGAAAACTAAGCTGTAAAGGTTCAGTTGAGCATTTCGGTGGAAGCATGAGCACTTCAGATAGTGATTTTTGTAAAGAAACATCAATCCAAAGCCGTTCCCGCTATAGACATTAAATGTTATCTATAGTGTGGGTAAATGTTAAGTTTCCAAAACCTTTAATGATCCTAAATAATTGAGGTTAGGTTTGTGGAAACTTTTAATGGTTTCTAACACTTGTAAAGTATTGTCCATCGGGTTTTAGCCACCTAGGCTCAAAATGTCAATCACATAGCCAATTCGACTCATATTACATGTCTTTAGCCCATTCGACTTCTTACCATTCACATCACTCAGTCCAGAATCATTTCCCATCATACATCACATATGTAACCTTAAGTGTAATATGCATGATATACTATACAAAAGAATGAACATGACATGTACTAAGGAAGCAATGGGTTAATAAGTAAAAGATTCGATCTTTATCAACTTTTCCTCTTTAAACGAGTTTTACCAAGTGATGAGAACACACAATCACAAATAATACATGTATATAATCATGGAGACATAAATTATGATCCTCATACACCAATCACAATTGACATAATCAACTAAGCTATCAGCTAGTGCCTAAAACATGACATCCAGACCTTATTCATAACGACTCAAGGCACAACACATTCCCAAAAACATGTCATTACTACCCTATATGGGTGCTCGTCACCTCACATGTACGACACCATCATCAATTCCCCATTACTCCCTCTTTATTAGTTCATTTTGACGAACCACACACTTTAATAAAGTTAAGTAAAGTATCAACTTAGTTGTTTTAGAGTCCGATGCTCACAACAAACCCTTTCCCTTTCGTAGAGCCTATGATGGTTCTAATCTGTTCAAATATGGATTCTATGTTAGAATACGAGTTCATGGACACCCATGTTGCTATACTATTATTTCGGATCCAAAAAGGAATCCAAAAGGGCAATCCCGATCCTCGAAGGGCAAAATTAGAAATTCAACCCAAAATTGATTTACCCATATCTGAGGGAGTCCACACCCCAAATATGAACTAAGTCCGGCACCAATTCAACATTTAATTCAAAGAAAACCTTAATTTCAACTAAGGGCTTTTAAATTCCAACTCTACCACCCAAATCATGATTTAAATGATAAAATTCCGTAAGAATCTAAGGTAGAAAGGTAATATGAAGGTTAGAATTTTACCCTTGTGATAAACATTGAAAAACCCTTCAATATCTCTTAAATCTGAGGGCTAGAGCTCAAATGGTGGAAATGAATATCAAATCCCGTAATTTAGAAATTATAAACTGCCCATGTGACCTTTATTTGCGATAGTGGCCCCCAGCCCCATGATCATAGAATCCTAATATAATGACCCGTTCAGGCATTATGTGCATTTTGATTATTTTGCCCATGTTGACTCAATTCCTGAAGTTATCGGACGATCCTAGTGAAAGTTGAAAAAATTAGAATCTTGTAAGTGAGAGTATTTGACCAATAGTTGACTTTTGAGTAAACAGACTTTTTTTGGAATTCCATCGATTTTGTGAGGTCTGGAGGGTCATTTATGACTTGGTGGGATAGTTGGTTTAGTTCTTGAGGCCATCGGGAGTGTTTTTGACTATGTGTTTGAAAGTTGGTTTTAGGCCGTTGGGGGTAGACTCGATGAAATAAACCTTCGATGGAAATTAACTACAAGTGAGTCTGTAGTGCGATTTTACATGTTTGTGCATATCAGGTTTATGTCGAGGACGTCTTGGGTGGCTATCAGATTTCGGGTTGAATTTATGGAAATAAAAATTCTGCTGGTGTCTGATACCCTTCGCTGGGGCGAGGATCAGTGCGCCGCAGTGGACCCGCCTCGGTGAGGGCCTGGTTCGCTGTAGCAGAAGTTAGGTTTTAGTGAGGGCTGCTATAGCGGGGCGATTTATGTTGGGTGCAAGTTTTGCTGAAACAGACCTTCATCGTTGTAACGGGTGTCGGGAAATCAGAACCTTTTTTAAGTGTGTGATTAAACCCTACATTCCCTATTCCAAAAATCATTTCCCCAAAGCACCTCTAGGGAGATTTCAAGCATCGCTAGGTGGATATCTCCTTGGGGGCAAGTTCCTTAGCCTTGTGTTACTCTTATTTACCTTTCTTAAGTTGATTCAATGGTGGAAAAAACCTAGTAAACTAGTTGAAGAAGATGAGACTCTACCCACTTAGTATTAGTTGATTATTAGGCCTAAATATGAGATAAATTGATGGGTTTTACTAATCTAAGCACGAATTTTATTATTTAGTAACCATTAGGCTTGAATCTTCCATTGTTGTTGAAAAATTAATTATGGAAAATCGAGGGTTTATGCCTAAATTGGGGGTTTTGCATTGTTTGATGAAATTGACCTATTATTGAACTAATTTAGCAATTGGTGAGTAGATTAGAACTTCTAGAATGTTGGGTTACTTATTTCACTATTTAATTACCATTTTACCTTTGTTGGGATGTTTCCCTATTTTTCGTGTAATTGATTTTGAGTCGAAAGATATTATAGCAATATGGCTTTCGTTATTTCTTGTTTCTAACTTAGAATTCGATTATGGTTAGACTTTGAGTATTCAGAGGCTCTCTGGAAAGGCAAGGCTCCGGTGTGATCATTTGTGGCTCCCGCTCGGCATCTAGTTAGGTTACGACTTACCTTCTGGTTAGACCTCAATTAGCGAAGAATATGTAGAGTTAGTTATTATCGCAGAAAGCATGTTACACCTTCGGGTATTGAGTTGGGATGAATTACTTAGGTTTGGTATTTTTGACTGATTTGTGGGCTTATTGCCTCGTGTGATTTATTGGCTTGCTGCCTAGTATTTGATATTTGATTTGCACTTAGTTTCCATATCGTGATTGTGATATAATTGTCTCTCCCTTATTTTTGAATTATCATGGATAGAGGAAAGGACTAGACTTGATATTGATATTATGATATATGTCCATGTGTTATACGATTGAGATTTGATTATGATTTATACTTGAGATTGATACATGTATATCATTCAAACCCATTCTATATAATTCATTATTGTGAACTATGATCTGATATTAATAATGATAAGAGGGAAAGTGAAACATCCGAGGCCTCCTATTTTGGTGTTTGCTATGTGCATATTTCGTATGGCCTTTCTTACATATGTAATTGGTGTTACCTATGTGATCCAAATGGAAATTGTTTTGGACATGGCATTGTATAGATTGGAAATAAGTTCATATTAGTAGTTGATTTAGGGTGCAGTTATGTTTATTCATCTCATGATTAGTGTTGAATTTGACATTCATACATGTATTCATCCTCATTTCCATGATACATTTGTATTACATGTGTTTGGTGTGATGGTGATAAGTGAGGAGGAAATATCTGTGATTCTTGCAACATATTTGATAGCGTAGCTATCTCTGAGCTGTGTGCGGAATATATAGCGATGTGGTCGGTGGTAGAGTCATTTTCAGGATGTATATGCAGAGTGGATGGTACATAGACTTCACGGGTCCCCTATAGGTCACGACTACCAAGAAATGAGCATGTGTGTACGATATGAGACAATTGGCTAGTTCATTACATTGCATTACATTGCATCATACATACATTCATATTATATCCACTCATATCTCTTATTCTGGTTGTTGTATTCATTATTTTGCATGATGCGTTTCAGCCTTGATTCCTTGATTGTTGATTCATTTGAGATGTTGTTTGCTTGCTAATATCTTACTTAGACACATGATGGATTCAAGGACTAGAGGTTTCGCCTAGGCTATGACTATAGACTACTGAGATCTAGTGTGATTCAAGCTACTGCAAGCCTTATGTGGATGTGATTAGTGATTACTTCATTATCGTATTTCTTGGATTCTTACTGGATACTCTATACTTGGGTTGTTTACTCTTGGACTGTGATAGTGTTTGGACTTGATTGCAAGCATATCTATTCTTCAGTTTTTTCCTTTATATATGTTAGCTAACTGTTGTCGGCCTATGATACCTACCAATACATAGTATTTGTACTGATACTACTCTTACCATACCTTTTTCTGGGTGTAGAGTTGTTACAGGTTCATGAGCGAGGTTCGATTAACCTTTAAGAATCTCATGGAGTTCATCCAGACTTTTCTGCTTATTTCTCATTCTAAACAGAAGTTGTATTCTGGTTGTGGTCGTAACTTTTATTCCAGTTGTATACTTAGAATCTCTTGTACTATTCAGACCAGATTCTTTGGTTAGTTATTTTATTTCGCATTATCATATATATATGTTTTTGACTTCTATTGTTATTTTTATTTATTTATGTTGTTGGATGAATATTTAAGGGATGGGTTCACCTACCAGGTGGGAAAAGGGTAAGTGCTCGCACGATCAGTGATTTGGGTCGTGACAAGTTGGTATCAGAGCCCTAGGTTACCCGGTCTATAAGTACAAGAACATGTCTAGTAGAGTCTTTCAGATCGGTATGATGAACTCCGTACCTATCTGTGAGAAGCTATAGGACATTAGAAAACTTCTAATTCTTTTATTCCTTCATGCTACCTTATTGGAATTGGTATCTAGTCAATTCCAATTGGTATCTGAATATCATTGTCTTATTCTCTCACGAATGGTGGAAACTCATTCTTAAATTCTTATGCGAACAGTTTATCTATGACATGTTGTGGTATGGTACGAGATGTGTTATCCTGATTCAGACACATGACCAAGTTCAGTTCTAGCTTTGGCTTGAGGATTCAATTGTGTGGGTTTTCTTGAGAAATGGGTTAGATGGTACAGAGGGTCAAATGAACGTTATGATTTCAGCGTTGGGGTTGATCGAAAGTTGCAAAAGTGCATTTATGCTTTGATTAGAGTGATTTGTTCGATGAGATGATCGGTTTGGGAAAAGTTTCAATATCGTCAATGTATTATGATGGTTTGCGTGGTACGAGTGTACTAATGGAAAATGTATGATTCATAAGTAGCAGGGTATTGGGTGTCGATATGCGGGGATGAATGTAAGTTCGGTGAGGATCATCAGATGTGGTAAACGTATAATGACCGCGTGTAATAAAGAAGAGAAATTGAGAATAAGGACACGAAGGATGATTTTGTGGGAAATGTGTAGCAAAGTAATATTTCTTAGGGTATTATGGTATGATCACTTTTTGTTTTAATGGGACGGAGGCGTAAGGAATAAGATAAGGATAGACTAATCTGTTATTAGGAAGGAAAAAATTGGTATCTGACGTGTTTGATAGGATAAGGTTGCAATCGGTACGAGAGTGAATTTCATCTTCGGTCGTGAAAAGTTAAATTGGACTTCGATGTGACTACATGGTAGTGGTTTGTGGGTTATTTCATGAAACCAGTTATCTGTTCTAGATCGGAAAATAATGCTACTTGTGACGAGTGGAGACTTAAGATGTTGGGTAGTTATGGTCTTGGTCCTTCAATAAAGTTGACGTTCACGATCTTCATGTTTAGAGGGATGATAAAGATATCTTGGGATCAAGAACTAGTTGGTTTGAGAGTAATTTTACGGTCATACATGGCTGAATAGACATAAGGGTTCAATGTTGAGTTGGTATGTTTGGTTATGCCGTGGGCCAATCGGAGCTGGTGGTTGACTAATAAGAATGACTCTAGCATTGGACAGGTGAGAAGTTTTAGGGCACAAGGAGTTATCGAGTGTTGCATCTAATATTGGATTAGTATTGAGAGCCTTGTACTTGCTCTATAAGTTTTGGCTAGTTCCTGCTACTACTGGTGTATTACCTAGTTGAGTTGATCGGATGAAAAGGATAATCACGCGACTGGTTAGATGTGTTATGGTTAAAAAATTAGGATGTTCGAAATGGTAAAATAATGATGAGGTTTAAATTAATTTGAGTTATGGAGAATATTTCAGAAATTGAGTTAAAGGAATTCGAGCAAAGGCACCCTGGTGGAGATACACGAGGACATTAGTAGGACTGTGTATGTGATATACTGGATTTAGAAAGTATTCAATTTTAAGAGTTGTGTGGGTTCGAGAAATGGTTAGACGATGACGATGATTGTGATTTGATTGGAATTGGGGAATTGAAGAGTCAAGAAAACGTATAGGTTGTAGAGATGTTGTCTTACATATTTCAGATGAGGTGTGATCGTGAGTAGGCTTAAAGAAGAGAGTCTACAGAAAAGGACTAAGTGATATAATGGATCAAGTGATATGCTAATTTTCATGAGGTTTCGTAGTCAGCAACTAGTAAGAAGCAAATTTCAGGTAACCGACTTGGTAAGGCTTATGGAAGTGGCTTGTGTGGGACACAGTAGGATAATTTCGTAACACTCTTTAGTGGATGAGTTAGTGTGGTTTAAAAGAAATGAATTGTAGTAATCCCTATTATGGGGAGGCTAGAGTAATATTTTCGAGATGAGACTGTATTCGTGGTAGTGCATTATGTTGCAAGTAATATTGACTGGACAACTTGGGTGGGCACAAATGGATATTAAGGACTTGGGAGTAGTTGTGTGAGATTTAGAGCGGTAGTTGTAAGATTTGATACTTCCGGAATTGTTATGGGCATATCGAGGTGTTACAATGGGAGATTCGATGGTCAAAGGGGTATTATATGAGGCTACAGGTTTGCATCGAAAGGTTCGGGGTTGTATTATATTTGCGTATCGGGTAGAAGTTGAGAAATATGAAGAGTCCAATCATAAGGTATAGTTCTTCGGTACTAAGTTTGTAACTTGGATATGACTTAACTTTTGGAGTCGAGGGTGACTGACATGATTGATTATGCATGAGGATGAAATTGGAATTGGCCACCATAGAGGTGTGGTAGGACGATGATTGGTTTTGAAAAGTTGGTGTCAGTTCGGGTGACTATTAGTAGTATTCAGGGATTGTGCATTCATTCCAGGTAAGAATTGTTCGATTAGAGCTTGATGACTATGTTTATATTTCCGGGAGGACTTATGGGTTCCCAGTAATTTACCCTTACGGATTTGATGAGTTCTAGTTTAGATTTGAGGTATGATAAGTTTACCGGGCTTTATCAGGGTTTGCGAGTGGCCTGATGATATTTTAATGAGAGCAGCTACTCAGACAGATGTAATGGGTTACATCGGTACTTAGTAATGATTTAAGGAGGTACTATGGTTGCGAGAGGTCTTTAAAGTGATCAGATTGTGTCCTACAGACTTGGCTCGATGGGGTATTCTGTGGTATGCTTCCCATATTGTGATTTGAAGATTTAAGAAGACTTGGAACTAGCAAAGTCAACTATGAGTAAGATCAGTGTGATGAAATTGCTTAGTGTTTCTCCGATAAAGCAAGAATTCTTTTCTAGCAAGAGTAAGTCATGGTTTCGAGCTTGTGTTTCTAAATAAATCATGGTGCGAAGGTCGACTGTAGAAAGGTTAGCGGAATTAGATTATTTTACTGGTTCAGAGTGGGCTATGATTTTCTCTATATATAAGGTTTGTGTTGTTTTGAGGAATATTTGTGGGACCTATCGATCACATTCAGAGGTATGTTTTCACCGAATCAGATAATTCTAGAAACAATAGTTCTTATATTCGGGAATCTGTGGTGAGAGAAATTCAAGTATGAAAATATGGAAATTAGGCCTTTTAGCCAAATTAGACGAGTTGGACCGGTAAGGTGATCGAGTAGTGATTTGGCGTACTTTGTGTCGTGTAGGCTTCCGTGCTGTTATATTAAGAATTCCTTGGATAAGTCACCTTTCGTACTCTCTTTCTTTGTTCGAGGATGAACGATTGTTTAATTGATATATGATATAACGACCCCTTCGGTTGTTATGTGCGTGTTGACTCTTTTGCCCTGTTAACCCAATTCTCGAAGTTTTCGGATGATCTTAGTAGAAGTTAAAAGAATTAGAATCTTATAAGTGGAAGTGTTTGACCAATAGTTGACTTTTGTGTAAACACACCTCTCGAAATTTCATCAATTTTTTGAGGTCCGGAGGGTCGTTTATGACATAGTGGGATAGTTGGTTCGGTTTCTGAGGCCCTCTAGAGTGTTTTTGACTATGGGTTGGAAAGTTGGTTTTAAACCATTGGGGGTTGAATCGAAGAAATAGACCTCCAATGGAAATTCAAGATCACAAGTGAGTCTATATCGCGTTTTTACATGTGTGTACATATTGTTTTATGTCGAGGAGGTCTCGGGTGACTGTCGAATTTCAGTTGAATTCGTGGAAACAAGAATTATGTTGGTGTCTGATACCCTCGTTGGGGCGAGGGTCAGTGCGCCGTAACGGACTTACCTCGGCGAAGGCCTGGTCTGTTGTAGCGGATGTTGGGTTTTAGTGTGGGCTACTGTAGCGAGCAATTTATCGCGGGAACGGGTGTTACTGCAGCGGGTGTCGGGAAATCAGAACCCTTTTTAAGTGTGTGATTAAACCCTAAATTCCTCATTCCGAAAATTATTTCCTCAGAGCACTTCTATGGCGATTTCAAGAATCTCTAGGTGGATTTCTCCTTGGGGTAAGTTCCTTAGCCTTGTATTACTCTAATTTACCTTTCTTAAGTTGATTCAATGATGGGAAAAACCTAGTAAACTAGTTAAAGAAGAAGATACTCTACCCACTTAGTATTAATTGATTATTACGCCTAAATGTGAGATAAATTGATGGGTTTTACTAATCTAAGCATGAATTTCATTATTTAATAACCATTAGCCTTGAATCTTCCATTATTGTTAAGAAATTGATTATGGAAAATCTAGGGTTTATGCCTTAATTGGGGGTTTTGCATTGTTAGATGAAATTGACATATTATTAAACTAATTTAGCAATTGGTGAGTAGATTAGAACTTCTAGAATGTTGGGTTACTTATTTCACCCTTTAATTACCATTTTACCTTTGTTGGGATGTTTCCCCTTTTTTCGTGTAATTGATTTTGATTCGAAAGATAGTATAGAAATATGGGTTTCATTATTTCTTGTTTCTAACTTTGAACTCGATTATGGTTAGTCTTTGAGTATTTGAAGGCTCTCTGGAAAGGCAAGGCTTTGGTGTTATCATTTGTGGCTCCAGCTCGACATCCAGGTAGGTTACGACTTACCTTCTGGTTAGACTTCGGTTAGCAAAGCATAAGTAGAGTTAGTAATTGTCAGAGAAAGAATTTTATGCCTTCCGGTATGAAGTTGGGATGGATTTCTTAGGTTTTGTATTATTGACTGATTTGTGGGCTTGTTGCCTCTTGTGATTTATTGGCTTGCTGCCTAGTGTTTGATATTGGATCTACACTTAGTTTCCATACCGTGATTGTGATATAGTTGTGTATCACTTATTAATTACTATTATCATGGATAGAGGAAAAGACTAAACTTGACACTGATATTGTGATATGTGTCGATGTGTGGTACGATTGAGATTTGATTATGATTTATACTTGACATTGATACATGCATATCATTCATACCCATTGTATATGATTCAATGTTGTGAAATGTGATATGATATTAATAATGATAAGAAGGAAAGTGAAACATCCGAGGCTCCTCCTATCTTGGTGGTTGCTATGTGCATATTTTGTATGACATCTCCTGCATATATAATTGGTGTTACCTATGTGGTCCGAAGGGAAATTGTTCTGGACGTGGCATTTACAGATTGTAAATAAGTTCATATTAGTAGTTGATTTATGGTTGCGTTTATGTTTATTCATCTCATGATTAGTGTTGAATTTGACATTCATACATGCATTCATCCTCATTTCCATGATACATTTGTATTACATGTGTTTGGTGTGATGGTGATAAGTGAGGAGGAAATATCTGTGATTCTTGCAACATATTTGATAGCGTAGCTATCTCTGAGCTGTGTGCGGAATATATAGCGATGTGGTCGGTGGTAGAGTCATCTCCAGGATGTATGTGCGGAGTGGATGGTACATGAACTTCGAGGGTCCCCTATATGTCATGACTGTCGGGACGTAGAGATATTCCGCTCAGAGCATGTATGTACGATATGAGACAGTTGGCCAGTACATTGCATCAGACATACATTCATATTACATCCACTCATATCTCTTATTCTTGTTGTTGTATTCATTATTTTGCATGAAGCGTTTCAGCCTTGATTCCTTGATTGTTGATTCATTTGAGATGTTGTTTGCTTGCTAATATGTTACTTAGACACATGATGGATTCAAGGACTAGGGGTTCTGCCTAGGCTATGACTATAGACTACTGAGATCTAGTGTGATTCACGTTACTGCAAGCCTTACGTGGATGTGCTTAGTGATTACTTCATTCTCGTATTTCTTGGATTCTGATTGGATACTCTATACATGGGTTGTTTACTCTTAGATTGTGATAGTGTTTGTACTTGATTGCGAGCATGTCTATTCTTCAATTTTTTTCCTTTATATATGTTAGCTAACTGTTGTCGGCATATGATACCTACCAGTACATAGTGTTTGTACTGATACTACTCTTGCTGTACCTATTTCGGGGTGTAAAGTTGTTACAGGTTCATGAGCGAGGTCCGATTAACCTTCAAGGATCTAATGGAGTTCATCTAGACTTTTCTGTTTATTTCTCATTCTAAACAGAAGTTGTATTCAAGTTTATTTTTGTTGTATTACTTAGAAGCTCTTATACTATTCAGACTAGATTCCTTGGGTAGTTTTTGTATTCCGTATTATCATATATCTATCTTTTTAGACTTCTATTGTTCTTATTATTTATTTATGTTGTTGGATGAATTTGTAAGGGACGGGTTCACCTACCAGGTGGGAAAACGGTAGGTGCCCACACGATTAGTGATTTGGGTCATGACACCTGCCCCAACTACTCATCGCGATCGCGGCACCCACAACTCCTGATCGCGGATCGTCTACCTGACCCGACCCGGCCCATAGACTTGATCTACACAATCGCGGCCTTGATCGATGCGATTGTGGGGCTTGACCTTGAGGCTCATCACGATCGCGACATGTGTCCTCACATTCGCGAAAGAGGAAACCAGATATGGACACCAGATTCCTTCGAACTTGGAATTGACACTTGAAACTCATCTGAGAGCCCTCAGACACAATCCAAATATGCATCTTAGTCATTAAACATGCTTCGAACGTGGTCACATACTCAAAACACCCAGAAAAGTTTATCTTGATTCGATGTTGATCGTGGTTAACCCCAAACCTTACTTTAACTAGTTTCTAAACCAACGACCTAAAACACACCTGACACCTCGAGACTCGAACCAATGACTTGACTAAGTCATAAATCGCATTTCAGACCTAATGGAATAGATGAAACTTCAAAAAACATTTACCGCCGCTGTTGACTTTGGTCAACCATTTTCTTTACTTAACTTAAGGATTTCTTTGTTTTTCTAAAAATGATCCGATACTCACCCGATTGCCTCGGGTACCATGCCATTCATCCCCACAAGTCAAAAACATCATTTTAATGCTATAGGAAGGGTCGTTTAGGTAAAAGGGATGTGGAGTTCAAAAAGACCTATCGTGTTGATACAAAAATACTCATACAGTCGACCGGATTTTAACGAACTTTGAAAAGAAATTCCCATACAATTGGAAATCAAAGAACCTTGTAATAAATGGTACCTTGAGGAATGACATATTTTGATCATACTTTCTCTTCTAAAAGACTATGATAATTGATGTGTCGTGCATGGGAATTGAGTGTGTGAAATATTTACGATCCGATAAGATGTTTGAAGTGGGATCCCTGACTTATTCCCGCAGAAGAAACAACAATAGTAATTGCATAGATATCTGTCACACCCTAGCCTTGACTGGGATGGACTATAGTACACATGCATCCACTATGAACCTGTACTGGAGGAACATTACATAGTAAAGTTTGAAAACTTAACATAAACTTGTACATGACTGAACGTGACCACATACATCTATGAAGCCTCTAGGATACTGAAACTGTACAACTAATATGTTGTCGGGATAGAGCCCCGACCTACCTATAATCTCTATACATAAAAGCATAAGACCTGACTCAGTCCTATGAAGGAATTGAGCCTACACCATCTCACTAAACATTTGTATCATCTAGAATGCATGTCTGCCACTCGATATACATAAACCTGTAATGTGGAATATAACAAATGCAGCGCCCCCGACCAAGGGACGTCAGTACAGAAAGATTGTACCGAGTACATAAGGTAGACATGAAACATATACAACAAAATAAAAGCTGAGAAAGAGAAAGTGAAAGGGAATCAACTCAAACCATAACTAAGGACTCTATAACCTTTTATGGAAACATATCTTAGATCTTACCGTACTTCTATCTTTCTAAATCTTCTTAGAGTCTTTCTAATGATATTTTTGGGTCGCTTTGCTGTAATACTTGGGATCATTGTTCTTTTGATTCTTTCTTCACTTACTGTAGAATTCGTAAGGTATACTAACTAGCTGAGAGCAACACACAATATGAATATAATGGTGTACATATGAAATGCTCATAATGGTAATGCATAGCCCGGAAGGCAACTAAATATGTATAACCTAGAAGGCAATCACGCTTCTGTATAGCCCCGAAGGTAAGCACACATCTTAATAGCCATTGAAGGCAAAAACATAGCCCCGAAGGAAAGTGTATAACCCCAAAGGCACTCAATATAGCCCCGAAGGTACTGTATATGTATATGCAGTAATTCATGATGCAATACAATGCCATTGTTTTCTCATATGACATGTTAACATACTTACAATAAGCATTTTGCGAATATTGACTCCTTATCTTGTGAAAACTTGTAACTTACTTCCTATAACTATTGATCATCTTTGGGACTTATGATAAAGGATTTTACGCGACTTAACTCTGTTAAGAGATGCCATAAGAACTTATACTCTTACATTTTTAAGATTCTCGTTTGATACTTTGCAGACTCATAGCCTAGCTTTCTGAACCATCTCACCCTCTAGGAGGAATATACGTAGCTTGTGTTATCTTAAATTTCCTTGGATTACATGCTAAGTCTATACACCCCTACACTCTTATGAAGGCTCATGCATTTTTGCAATATCATGACTTGACTCAAAGAACGTTCTACAACTCGATAGGAGCAACTGAATTCTATTAACCTGTTTTTCTTACATTACGCTCTGTATCTTATCTTATGATCTTTTCTTAGGCCTCGATCACATACTATCATCCATCTTAAGTGTTATCTGTATTCAACACGTTCTATGACCTCCTTCATTATACCTTGTATGCTATGTATTAAGGGAAACTATAAACCTATCCCACGACATAGACTCGACTTGATGGGTAAAATGCTTGAGCATAGCTAAGTGAAGACATTTAACCTTTGTTACGAGACTTGCAAGACCAACAACATGGAATTAGTATATTAGTAAGTTATAGACATTCATGGTTCGTGTAAGAAATAAATAACACACGTCATGCCTTAGCGGCTAGTAAAGAAATAGCCTCACGTACCTTTTAAGCCGATCATCTGTCGATGGCAATCGAACCGACCTTCCTTAATTGTGAGTTAATCTTAATTCAATCCTTTGGATAGCTACAACGATTTCCAATAGTTGCTTAACCTTTTTGTTGCCCTCTTTTGAACATACCGTCACTTTACTTCACTAAGAAGTAACCTTCGAATCACTAAAGTAGAAAAAAAGTTGTTTCTTTAATAATGAAATGATGTTCCCTTACCCAAAATCAAAAAAGCTTCTGCCACAACTAATATCAATCATGTTGTATACACCTATTACATCACTCACGTTGTTGCCCCTTATTAACGTTAATCGTGTTGCCCCCCTATTAAAGTTAATTATGTTGTTGCCCCCTATAAATGTTACTTGCCATTTTTATGATACTAGTTCATGAAAAGTCCAAATAAAAGAGATCTTGAATATATAGTTATATATTGATCATGAGTGCACACCACATGTCAATTATAGGAAACATACTTATCTAATATCTTCCACCAAAAGATTCCTTAATTGAATAGTCATCTATTGCTTCTTTCCCATGATGCCATGTGGCAATGTCAACCATGACATTGGTCACTTTGTCTCCCTTTGTAATTTTTAAATAATTCTTGTTACCAATCCATTTAAATTTTAAACACTTTTAACACATTTGATGTACATATTAATTATCATGATCTTGTGATATTGCACTAGTCCATAGACTTTTTTGACGCACAAAAATATTATTTTCAATCACCATGGCCACACTTCTTAAGTCCTAAATTCTTTTGGGGCTTCATCCTTTTATACACTGAGATATCGATCTATATACATGAGCATGACCAAAATTTCGTATGATCGGTATAACTTGTTCAACATTCCAAACTTTGACGAAATTTATTTTAACCGATTCGGTTAACCTCTAATCCCCACGTAACATTTTTAACATTGTTATAAACCTTCTATAACCTTATGAATGATCTTAATCCTTCCAAGCTCATATGGATTTACTACGACACATCCTAATGCTAAGGTACGGGATGTTACAATATCTTTTTTGAGATTACCAACAAATCTATTTGACAAAGAACCTATGTTCTCGATGGTTACTGCAGTTGGGAAACCATTAGTGATTCAAAAGACTACAAATAATCAAACTAGACTTAGTTGTGCTAGGGTGAATGTAGAAGTGGATTTATTGAAAAAGCTATTTAAGAGGATTCAAAATAACTGTGTGGATGAAGGGACATGAGAATCAAGATCAAAGTGGCAAAATATTCAATATGATTATTTACCAAAATATTGCAACCATTGCAAACTTCAAGGACATGATGTACATGGTTGCTGGTATTAAATCCTGAATTCATACCAAAGAAGAATGAAGAAAAAGGGGCAGAAAAATAACAAGGGAAAGAAGATGCTCGCATCCAAAAAGAAAGCAGAAATAATTTGGAAGAGAAAGGAGCAGAAAAACACAAAGGGAAGGCAATAACTCATCCCCAAATGAAAAGTAGAAATACTAAGGATATGCAATCAACCGGAGAAGGGATACATCAAAATAAATAAGGGACAAAGCAAGTTAAGGATTATGTGTCTTGCAAAGGGATTACAAAACAATGGATTGTGGTTCAAAATAAAAACAAATCAAGGGCAATGGTGATAGTAATGTTCAAACGGGTGGAAAAGCAGGAGAGTCATGACAGAAGGGTGAAAAATTAAAAGATATTAGTAATGAGATCAAAGAATCAGCCAAACCTTGGGTTGATGCATCTCTTGAAAAATAGAAACTTAGGACTCACCAAATGAGGCTAATACAGTGGGAAAAAGACAGGAACCTCAAAGAAGGCAAACCATCAGACACATGACATGAAACATAGTCGTACCAAACAAAATATAAAGGGGGGATCAAGGAGAATACAGTTACACAACCAAATGAACAAATACAAACTGAGGAACCAATTACTATTTTGTGTGATGATCAAGAGAAAGATATGCAAATATGAAAGAAGAGAGGGATGAATTGATAGAAAACATACCAAAAAATGAAAATACACCAAAAAAAACCTGATGATCACAAATCTATAGATATACACTAGCAACAATCCAGTGAACAATTAATGGTGGAAGCTACAACATCTAGTGCATCAGTTATACCAAAAACATTAAATGAGAATGGTCAGTACGACACAACCATAAATTCAGAGAAGGATAAGAAATTACAAGATATACCAATCAGTAAAGATGATATAGAGAAGACGGACATGAACATGAACAACCAACGTACAGATACAAGTCATGAGATAAATAAGTCACATATTATTGACAAAGAGAAAAAAACATATTTGAAAGCTGGTAAAGAGATTGATATTGGAGATAATGATGAATTAGAAAACAACACAAATACATGTGATGAGACAAACAAATGAGATATATCTCACAAACATGCAACAAATACAAGAGAAAGACAAAACAAGGCCATAGATAAAAGTGTACCTCCCAAGGCAGTGAGAGGTGTACAAATAAGGAAAGTTTCTGCAAGGGGTATTTCTCAATGGATTCTTCACTTACATGGAATATAAGGTTTGTTAACACTTAACAATCTTTTGAAAGAGTGTTGTGGTTGAATAGGTAGAGGAACTTCAATTTTATAGCACATGTGGAACCATTTCAATATTATAGACATACTGAGATGTATAGACTTTGGCTGAATATGGGTTCAACATTTCATATTATCAATGGAAAATTGTATTTTTGTAGAAGACAATATGTAGGTGGAGGTACGGATGGATACTGAGCAACTAAAGTCCTTTAAACTCTTACAGGTTGGGGAAGATCAAAGTTTCATATAACAATCATATACGCCTGTACTGATAGAGCTATTAGAATTTCCCTATGGGATGATTTATATGATATTGCTAAAAACATGAACTGTCCATAACTAGTGGAAGGAGATTTCAATATGAATATATATGAAAATGAGTAATATGGAGGGCTACCAATACATTTTGTAGAAATGGAAGATTTTGAACACTGCATAGACATATGCCAATTGACAAATTTGGGACTCATAGGGAGTATGTATACTTGGTGGAATGATATCAGATGAAGCTTGTATTTTTACGAGACTTGATAGGTTCCTGGGAAATCAAGTTATTCAGAACTTATTTCCAAACATGGAAGTTCAACACTTAATAAAGGAAGGATCAGATCACTCACCTATACTCATTTCATTCAAATCCGAGTCCAAACGAGTGAAAAAGCTTTTAGATTTTTGATTTTTTGGGTTGAGCATATACTTTCCTGGATGTAGTTAAAGAAAACTGGGAGGAATGACATGACCCTAATCATTTTTATAACTTTCATTGTAAGTTAAAAAAAAGTGAGTAAGGCCTTATATAAATGTAGCAGGCACACTTATGGTAGTATTTTTAAGAAAATTGCCACCTTGGAAGAGATAGTTCAGGTACATAAACAAGAATTTGAATAACATCCTTCAAGTGCTAATAGAGAAAATCTACATAAGGTGGAAGCATAACTAATAATATTTTATGCAATTGAGGAGAAGTTCTGGAAACAAACAGCAGGGTTGCAATGGTTTATTGATGGTGATAGAAAAACTAAATTTTTTCATACTAATGTCAATGGAAAAAAGAAGAAGATTGCAACTCAAGAGAATTCAAGATCATAGGGGTGTATGGCTGGATAATGAAGAAGATATTGCCCACGAGGCTATAAGATTCTTCTAGATCAATTTAGGGAAGAATATAACCCCACAAATATTTATACGCTTGAACACATCCCCAAAATGGTGTCTGCAGATCAGAATGAGAAACTACATGAGGTACCGGATGATCAAGAAGTCAAACATGCTGTGTTTGGATTAAATGTTGATAGTGCATGAGAGCTAGATGGATTTACATGATAATTATTTCAAATTTGTTGGGACATAATTGCTAAAGCTATGGTCAACATGGAAAAATTCTTCTTTTGTGGTCATGAACTTTCTCGATACATTATATGCACAAGTCTAGTGTTATTGCCTAAATAAAAAGAAAATAATCACCTTTCCTGACCTAAGGCCTATTAGTCTGAGTAACATCACCAACAAGATTTTCTCTAGAATTATTCATGACAGGTTGGTGACTTTTTTGCCAACACTTATATCTCCACAACAATCAGGTTTTGTCAACAACAGGAGCACAGTGGAGAAAATATTGCCAGTTCAAGAGATAGTTCATGATATCAGAAAATGAGAAAATCCTGGCAATGGGTAAGCATTCAGTATTCAGTTCTGTATTTTTAAAGTTCGAGTTTGGTAAATCGGTAGTTGAAAATAGATACCAAATACCGAACTTTAAAACTTCAGTTCGATACTTCGGTAATCGATAAGTCAAACATTGATTCGGTCTGGTATTCGGTAATACCCATATTAAAGTTGGACAACATAACTTATAAACTAAAATTCCAAATCTTTCAATCAATATATATCCTTAAAAAATTTAAGATTAGTTAAAGCCTTACACAAATACAGATCCAATAGTACTCAGATAGCTTAATTCAGAGTCTTTCAATATAAAACGTGATTAGCTAGCTACTGATTACACACTATATTTTGATGGTGTAAAATCAAAGACAAAATACTATGTGGACTCTAGCAAACAACTTGAATACCTGCAAAAAGTCCTCTTGCTTAAAATCATCAATGCCAAGAGATGCATACCAAACCTGTAATAAGGAGCTTTCAACCTGTATATACTACATATATCAAACATGTAAGGTAAGCACAGAACTTTACTAAAACTCAACTTTCAAAGAAAACCATTACATGCATCCCTCGGTGGCCATAGTATAACCATGAAACTTCCTCAATCAAGCTTGTTTTCTTCTCCGTCTGACCACAGGTAACCCAAAACAACTCTACATAGTTTGTGAGTTCTCTTTCTCTCCCCTCATTCAAATCAAGAAGTGAAAGCTCTCCATTTGTCCTTAGTATTAAGCATATGAAAGTACATGCAAACACTAGAAAATGACAACAATGTCCTAAACCATATATCAGTACACGTTGATACCAACATGCAACAATTTTGGTAGAAAGTTGTTTGTCATGTTTTCACTAAAATTTTAGTACTACCGAATTATTGAATGGTATAATATCTCATAGCGAATACCGAAATCGAATATCGAATTTCTGAATTTTTACTCCCGAATACCTTACCAAAAACTAAATTATCGAATACCAAATTATTGAAACCTCTGGTTCGGTTCGGTAATTTGATTTTCAGTATTTTATGTCCAGCCCTACTAACAATATTGTTATCAAGCTTGATATGGAAAAGGCTTATGATTGGCTATCATGGTTATTTTTTACTAAAGTGCTGAGGAAGATGGGATTCAGAGAGATGCTAATAGATATGATGTTAAGAATTGTGTCCAATAATTGGTACTCTATACTAGTAAATGGACAAACTCGGGTTGTTTTTCAAATCAACTAGGGGAGTGAAGCAAGGAGATCTACTATCACCGACATTGTTTATATTGGCTGCAAAGTGTTTATCCAGGGCACTGAATTCTCTTCATTGAAATGCCAGTTTTAAGAAATATGGAATGCCTAAGTGGAGCCCATATGTTAATCACCTGGCATATGCTAATGATGCAATCATATTCACCTATGCAGATGAACAATCTCCTCATCTAGTAATGGAAACTCTATCAGGATATGAGCTTGTCAGTGGGTAGAAGATCAATAAAAGAAAGAGTGATTTGTACATATATTATACCAAACTAATCAAGCTATTGTGGATCAGGTATACAAGGTGCCTAACATCCCAAGACAAGAATTCCCATTCACTTACTTGGGAGTCCCAATATATTATGAAATGAGAGAATAATTACATGACAAAGAATTGATGGACAGGGTACAAAAGATTAAGTTCATGGACTGGTAAGCTATTATCAATTGGGGGAGGACAACACTAATTAAACATGTCCTCTAAAGTATGCCTATTCACTTACTGCCAACTTCTGATCCTCCAACTGGAGTACTAGATCTGTTACATAGAATGTTTGCCAAATTATATTGGAGCAATTGAATTAGAAATTCAATCAAGCATTCGACTACTTGGACAGTTCTCTGTCATCCACAGAGGAAGGAGGAATGGGTTTTCGAAGCTTAAAAGACATATTAATGCCTTGTTTACAAAATTATGGTGGAATATAAGAACCAAATAATCATTGTGGACAAATTTTATGAGAAACAAATATCTGAAGAGACATCATGCAGTAGTAGTTCATCAAAGACATACACTTATGTATGGAAGAAAATGATCAGATGCAGACAGGAGATGGACCATAAAATATGGTGGTTAGTGAAGCAAGGTAACTCAAACTTTTGGCTAGACAATTGGATAGGCTTGGGAGCTCTATACTCCATTACCCCTCTAGATTTTGAATGTGATCAGACCACTGTTATAGCAAGGAAACAACAGAAGATGGAAGATGGAATGAACAACTTATTATGGATTTACTACCTCCTGACTTAGTAGAGTATATTTTAACAAATAGTAGTCCACCAAAAGAAACAGAGGTGTTGGATGGACCTTTCTGGAAAATGAAAGCAAGGGGGAATTCACTGTGGGATAACTTTTCATCTTATGAGGCAAAGACAGAAACCTAGTAGGTTATATAAGCACATGTGGATTAAAGGACTACCTACGGAAATCTCTTTCTTTTTATGGAGATTTTGGAAGGCTAAGTTACATCTGGATGATACTTTGAAGAAATAGGAATTCCAATTCCATTCTAGATGCTACTGTTGTGATCAATCAGAAGTAGAGGATGTAACACATGTGTTCTTACATGCACCAACAATGCATTACTTAAGGAAATATTTATGTAGGCCTGTGGGAATTAATATTCAAGGCCGATATATCACTCAATTATAAATAGATAGTCAGAGATGCCTGGACATGATCAAGTTAGATATATTTTCCAAGTAGTACTAGCCATTATCATATGGGAATTGTGGAAAAGAAGAAATACCCCCATACATGGTGGAAAGATTTCTAATGCAAAACTTATGTATCAAGTAATGTATACCCTGATCATATTTGTGAAGGTAATAAGGAGAAATTTAAGATATTCCCCTTTCAAGTAGAGTGTAGTGGTAGAGGCTTTGAATAATTATACTCATGCAGTAAAAATACCTAAAATCTTTTGGAGGCCACCTGATACTGGATGGGTAAATGTGAATACTGATGGAGCCTTGTAAAGACTTGCATAGTCATTTTGAGCATTTTACATAGAAATCCCTAACACGTCCTTTCCGAGACTTTATTTGTGTATGTTTGACTAGCGGAGATGGGTGACACGATTTCCGAGGCTATCAGGCAAGTTTTAGATTCATTTAGCAAGTTTAGATGTTTTTAGGTTAAAATTTATCATTCTGTAAATCCGGATTAGGTGTGAATGAATTAAATGAGTGTTGATATGTCTCTATAGATATATAAAATCCTATCAATGTGAGTTTTGGTGAAAATACTTGTTTTAAGATCAACACGAATAGTGGGGTGCGTAAGATTCGATAGAATAAACTATGTTTTCAGTAGTCCTAACTGTTATCCTGTTTACATGAAGATTCGTTAGGAGTTTGAGAAAACTTAAAATATGAAAAATGTATCCCTTTGAAATAAATTTCTAATGATATAAGGTGGAGCTAAATCGGAGATGCGAGTAAAGAGTTATGCCCATTTTACTGAAGCCTATTTAGGACGCCGGTTGGAATGCGGGCGCATACTCAGAATGCGACCGCAAACTCCAAATGCGATACCATAAGCTCACTCCGCATTTCAGGAAAATTTTACAATGTTTCTGGTGCGGCCAAAAAACTTGTAATACGACCGCATATGCGACGTAACATTCTCAACTTCACTGAAAGTGTTTAAAAATGAGATTTCCTTGATATTTTCAGTCGCCCAACGTCAGGTTCCCAGTCCTTCTGAGGGGGCTGCTAGCGCGAGAGCTCGGGATTTCATTAATCTAGATCCTCTGGTATTCACGGTATCAGACATGAACGCGAACCTGCAGAATTTTCTGGATCAGATACAGCGTACCTTGCGGGTAATGGATGCTATCGATACTAAGTCGGTAAAGTTTGCTTCTTATAGACTGCGGGATGTCGCGGTGACTTGGTATGAGACATGGGAGCAATCCAATATTGGCCACACAAGGTCATATTCCTTCTCATAACTGCCTCTGTGGGCATCAGGTTATATTGGCCACACAAGGGCATCATATCATATTGGCCACACAAGGGCATCATATCATATTGGCCACATAAGGGCATCAATATTGGCCTCACATGGGCATCTTTATTTTCGTGATATCTGTACCAGTTGCAGGTGGTGACGCGTATATAACGCCTTTCCCTTTTTCCCATCCCCTACATATATATATATATATTTCATACCATATAGTAGTGTATATAACACAAGTGGGTCCAAGGTAATACATGAATATAATGCAAATGAAAATGCATGAGTGACAATAACACATTCTGAATTTACCGGATGACATAATATCCTTGTACCTTCAGCTAACATTGAGAATATTAACATCTTTTCCATATACCTCAATAAGGATTTAGGAACATATTTAGACATACTTTTAACATAGGAATCAATAACATGAATATTCTTAACTACTAGGAGTAGAATAATTTATGGAATAATACCACGGTTATATTTCGTTACATGGAACATGCCAAAAGAAAGAAATAATTCGCCTTAATATACCTCGAATTTTTTCCTTTCAATAACTCTGTATTGAATTTACTGGGACATTTTGTTCTAATCCACAGATTAAGAATGCACTGACTGGTCACGCTCTTTTTTGATATTACTTCTCCATTCACAATGAAATGATTTCTAATAAAGCTTTCTTATAATTGTCACGCTCTCTTTTGATATTACTTCTCCATTCACAATGAAATGCTTTCTAATAAAGCTTCCTTATAATCCCATCATCCTCAGTGTCCGAAACTTTGTTAAATAGATTATCAATCATCTCCACTTTAGGAGATTGAGTGCGTACAGAAGCTCTATAATGAGATATTGAAGGCCACTGCCTTGAACTCACAACTTGCCGCCTAGTTACTCATTTAAGCTTAGTCATTAGGTGGTTTATTACCATGTCACACGTACAAAACTCCTACTCAACTTTGTCCCTCCCCCACTAAAAATAATTAATCACACACACACAAAATTAATTTCGTGATCTCAATTCACTTAAATCTTAATAACTTATAAAACTTTCATATACTTAATGTCATGATTTTGTGATATGACACTAGTCCATAACCCCTTTGAGGATATACAACTATTGTTATCAATCCCCATCGTCACACTTATTAAGTCCTAAATTATTTCAGGACTGCATCATTTTTATATACTAATCTCTTTATTTGCATACGGGAGTATGACATAAATTTCCCGAGGCTCGGGTCTACTTGCATACATTTAGGTGCTCAATGGCCCAAAATTATTGGATGTTACAAAAATCGCTCCATGAATCAACGATAATACCCTGCAAGGCCAACAAAACTCCGAACCTCGATAACCGAAGCAAGTTGAATCCAATCCCAAACCACCTAAATCTTCTTAGGATCTACCATAATACCGTCTTTGGTCACCACATGCCCCAAGAAAGCTACCAAGCTAAGCCATAATACATAGTTTGCAAACTTTGCATAGAGCTGATTTTCCTTTAGATACCAAGCACGATCCTCAAATGTTGCTCCTACTCCTACTCCTCCTCGCTCTGCGAGTATATCAAGATACCATCAATGAACATAATCCCGAACGAATCCAAGTAGGGTCTGAGCACCCCATTCATCAACTCCATAAATGCTACTGTTGACACCCAATTTTGTCCCATCTTTTATGATTTTATTCGTAATTTTTAATATTTTGACACTTTTAAAATAATTTTAAAATATAGGCATATATGTGTATATCCTCTTATTATTATTATTATTCGCATTTTTATATCATTTGCATTTTTTATAATAATCATAAGTTTTATCCGAAATTCTATGTTATCTTATTCTCGCAAAATTGCTTCGCATTTTCCTTTTATTAAGCATTAAACATTTCGCAAATATTATATTTTTTTTATTATCACGTCGTTATGTTATTTTAAATAATTCACATCTTTTACAAAACAAAAATAATATTTTAATATTAAACCCCTTTCATATTTTTAATCCATAATCCATTCATTTTCCAACCCAAAACAATTTCTACCCAAACTAAAACTCATTTCACCAAAGCCCAACCCATCACCCATTTAATTCTACTTAACCCAAAACCACAGCCCAATACCCACTAACCCATTCGGCCCAACTCCCAAAACCCCTTCTCTCATTTTAAGCCCAACCGGCCACCCCTTAAAACCCCATTCCCAAACCCACCAAAACAGCCCAACCCGCAACCCGTCGGCCCAGGCCCAAAACCCATTTCCCCTTACCTCTTTTAATTCCCCAAAAGACCAAAACCCTCAAAAAAAAAAAAACCTAAACCTAAAAACCCTTCAACCGCAGACACCCCATACCCCCTATACCCGACCCCACACGCCGGTCACCTCGCCCATTGCCACCACCCACTCCCTGCCACCAACCCTGACACCACCGCACCCCTCCCATCACTTCACCATACCCATACCCCTAAAATCCGCTTCCAAAATTCAGATTTTCTTTACCTTTAATTCAAATTTCAAACTCGTTCTTGGGGGGGAAATCCACCTATAAATATCCCCCTTGTTCTTCATTTAAGGAGGTTCGAAAATCCGTCTTTGGGGGAGGTCCGAAAATCTATCTTTGAAAGGGGATTTCTTAGAATTTTCGGGTCATTTTTTTTAGGTTCGAAATTTAAGAAATCCGAAATCTCTTTAAAGGTTTGGCATTATATTTTGTTTGTGTTGTTCTTCACTAAAAAATATCCGAAATCTTATAGGAACATTTCTTTGTTCTTGCATGTGTTCTTCAATTTAAGGATTCTGAAAAATAGGTCGAAATTATTGTTTTTTTTGTGTTGAAGAATCTGGAATTTTTTGCTATTTTCCCACTGTTTTTCGGGTCACTCCCGGGTCGGGTCGGGTCAAACATCAGAAACAAACTTACAAAAGCAGCATCCTAAAATCAGAATTCCGAAATCGCAAAAATCAGAATTCCAAAATAATATCTCCGAGCGGATTCGACAACTCGAAACACGCCTCGGTTCGCTGCCCGGTGAAGGTCAGTAAATATATCTCCTCTCAATTTTGTTTTCTACATTTTTGTGCTTTTTTTGTGTGTTAATTATATAGGAGTTTGGCTGTTTATGGGCTGTTTGAGTACGAGGGATTTATGAACCTGTTTGGTTAACTGTTTGGTGCTTAGATAATGCTTTGTTAAGTTCACGTTAATATGATGGGATGTATATGCTGTTTTAAGTACTTGTCTAGCAAGATTATTATTTAGGCTACTTGCATGATCAGTCCGTAAACTCTAATTCCTCTCAATTTTATTTTGATGCATTGTCTGCTGTGTAATTTGTTAGTTTCTGTCTAAATTTGAGTATGTTTAGCCTATGTTAGTTCAAATATGTGTTATGTGTGATGCTAGTTTAAAGCTCGAATTAATAAGTGTTATTCAATTTATAGTATGATACTTGTCTAAAATCGGGTATTTAGGAAGTATGTGTTGGATTAAATATGTATGGACTTAATGGTGACAGTTTTGGTAAGATCTAATGAATTTTGGCCACCTCTCTATGTCTACATATCTATTGAATTGATGGCACACCTGCCTTGTCTGTTAAAATGCCTCTATATTAACATGTAAGTCTCCTAAGTTATCAAGTGTCACGCCTATTTGTTGAGATATTTAAATGAAATTTGCATTAGTGCCTTATATTTAATGAATCAGTTTACATCATGCTAAGTTATAACCCTTGGTGCATTTTACTCTTGGTTTGCAATCATGATTATGTAGTAGTATGCATAAAGTATAATTTGGTGCTGAAATTGTTCAAGTGTATAGAAGGTTTTGGAGTATAATTTGAATAGGTATCACTTGGGGATAAAAGGCCTTTGCTTCTTGTTGAGTTATGCACACATGTCCAAACTGCCTACGAGGAGTATGTGTTTATTTTGCCTTGGTCTCTAAATTGGTTCATGTGAGCATGCATATTTCCATGTTGTCAAGTTTTAGTGGTTTGTGTATGATCAATATGTCATTGTTAAGATTCAGATTCAAACTTATATGATGTATGTATGTGTTTGTTTAAGTAGGTTTCATAACATGAATGTTAGTTTGGTAGTTTAGATTATTTGGAAGATCATGTCTAGCCTAGAAAAGCTTGAATATATGATTGTGCCTGATTTTAAGCTATCTAAGCCTCATATTAAGCAATGGCAAGGCTATAGTGATTGTGTGAGTGTGCTTGGATGCTTCAGTGACCTGTTTATGTGATTCCTATGGTTTAAGACAAGCGATGAATCATGTATGTTCCTATTAAAGTTTCTTGAGTTCAGTCCAGCATGCTCCAGATATGATTCAGGTTGTTAGATGATTGGGTTTTGTTAACATAGGTCTTCTTAAGTGGTCATGTTAACTATGACATGCCTAGAATGATTAACTTATGATTGCATGTCCTTAATGCTTGTGGTTCTGCATACTTAAGATGTTGTTTCCACACCACATGGCCATGTAAATCTCTGTTGTTTATCTTCCATGTCAATCTTGAGCTGATTATGCATCCATCTTTGCTCATCTTAGTGTAAGCTTGATCCTTGTGCTAGCATGAAAGTCCTTAGAGCATATTATTAATGTACGTTGCTTACCTTAATAAAATATGCATTTTTTTGGCCCAGATTAGACAATTCTGTGTCTAAAAAATATCATCTTTTGGATAGTTAATTGCTTTCACTGTCTGTCACAACTTTGTTGAAGTGTTAAGTGCCTACATATATCATATAAAGTCTTTTAAGTTATCTTATATCATGCTATGTTTACTAACTTGATGAATGATATATGTATTAGCATTTCGCGCGTATTTGAACCAGTTTGTGTCGTGTTATATTACTGCCATGTCTGCATTCTATGTTTATTGCCGAATGTTTTCTTTCATAGTTGCCTTGTCAGAACTGTCCTATTATCTTATTATGCTGGTTGAAAGCGAAGACAAGCTTCGGGTTGGGTTTAGCCTTCTTCGATAGCCTGCCATGCCTAAGGTTCAAGAAGCCTTTTGAATCTTGTTGCGGCATCGGAAATGAATGGTGGTAGCCCCCTTGGTCTTCTTATCTTTCAAATTCGAAGTTTAGAGTGACTGGTCTTTAAGTTTACCTTCCCCTTTATGTCTTTGCTGTGCTACCAATAGTTGTGGTATCCAGCTGCACCTTGAGATTCTGGATATATGTCATCTTTAAATAGTTCTGGTTATGGGTTTTGTTGCATTTTGGCTGCTGATTCTGAGTCTGCCAGTTGCTGCAATACTTGGGCTGATTACTGCACTTTTGAGCCATTATTCTGATGTTGCGTTTGCCGCGCATAACTGCTGCAATATTGACCATTTAAACTTCTTTTCGGAAATATTTTACTGCTACATTTTGAGCATATTTGATGTCTTGTCACTGCTGTATTTTAGCCCAAATTGCTGCTGTTTTCTTGGCTAAAAGCCTGCTACTTTAGGCTGTTTCGGACAACCCACTGCTTCTGCGTTTCAAGCCCACTACTGCGTTATTTTTAAACCCATTTGCTGCTGTTTCTTGGCTGAAAACAGCCGCTTTAACACTGTTTCGGACAGCCGCAATATTTCTGAAAAGTCTACTGACTTGAACATAATACTACACTTAGGCCGATGAAATTGAATTTGAGGCCGCACTTTATTTTCGTTTCTCTGTTTTCAGTTTACTGTTTTAAACATCCATGCAACAGATATTTACTGTTTTACTATTTTAAACTAAACGTCACGTCTTTTCGGAAATTACCTCTCGGTTTTTGCTTACTGCTACTGCTTACTGCTTACTATTTCAATTTAATTTTACTGATTTGAACACGATACTACACTGGCCGATGAAAAATATCCGTCGATTTTGAGGCCTCCACAGTTGTAAAGACGGAAAAAATATAACTTCTGGGCAATGATGAGACTTAAACCTTTTATTTCATCCGAGATCAACATGTTTAGTAGGCGAGGTGACTAAAATAACCAACAAGTTATATATTCGCAGCCACGGCATGATTATAGTGATCTTTTCTTTTTCATCCGAGAGACCAATACGTTTAGTAGGCGAGGCAATCAAAATAGCCACATTAGTCACATGTTTGCAGCCACGACGCTATTGGAATGGTCTTTTCAAAGTCTAAGTCTGAGCCCTTCGTGATCAAAACATTCACTGTTTTGGATACGGATACGAAGTTATTTGTATTTAACTGTTTTTAACCGTTTGTTCTTGACAGCTTGCAAGGAACAAAGTCAATGAAGGCAGATATTTCTTCGGAGTTTGTCTATTTTGTTGTTTTACTTTCTTTAATTCAGCTTTTATCCCGCTCTGTATTGTAATATTATTTACCGCACTTATGTAATTATTGAAATGCTTAGAATAGGTAGACTTAGAATTAATTCATAGGATAGTCTAAAATTGGAAACCCGTCGCTAGCTTATTTACTTGTAGGCTCGGTTAATTCAAACTTAGAAACCCTCCGCTAGTTTATTTATTTTTAGGCTCGTCATGCATATTTAAAATTTTCAAAACAAACTTTGATCATTTTCTATTCATTTTATTAATTGTACAACTAAAAATGATTTTTAAAAATTACTCCTTTGGCATTACAAATTAATTGCTTTTCTCTTTATCATTGTCACAAACGCATACACGTACAAAATGCATCTCTTTCATTAATTATTTGCAAACATCTTTTTAACTTCATACTTCAAACATGCATTTTTCTTACTGTAATATTTAACCTGAGTTTGACCAGATTACTGCAAGTTAGCGGATCTTAAAGGATGCCTAACCCCTTCCCTTTAGGATAATAAAGAACCCTTACCTAGAATCTCATTAGTTTCGCAGACCATTAAAATCGGAGTTTACATTGTAGCACTTAGTTTAATATTTAGGTGTCCTAATTCACCGTAAAAATAATTAGGTGGCGACTCCTCAATTCTTTACCCAGGAATCACCCGAACACGTCCGCGCTCCGCTTTGACCCGGGCAGGTCGAAATTCGGGCGCGACAGCTGCAGGTGCATTCATCAACCCAAATGACATCACCAAAAACTCATAATGTCCATATCTAGTTCGGAAGGCTGTCTTAGTAACATCCTCGGGCCTGATTTTCAACTGATGATAACCGGACCTCAAATCAATATTTGAAAATCCTGAAGCACCTTGTAGCTGATCAAATAAGTCATCAGTGCACGATATCAGATACTTGTTCTTGCTAGTCACCTTGTTCAGCTGCCTGTAATCGATACACATACGCATAGACCCATTTTTCTTCTTCACGAACAACACTGGAGCACCCCAAGGAAAAACACTGGGTTGAATGAACCCCTTACTCAATAGATCTTGCAATTTCTCCTTTAATTCTCTCAACTTGGTTGGTTCCATCCGATATAGAGCCATAGAAATGAGATGAGTGCCAAGCTCTAGATCAATACAAAAGTCAAAATCATGATCCAACAGAACACCTGGAAGATTATAGGAAACACCTCTAGATACTCTCGAACTACCGGAACTGACTCAAATGGAGGAGTCTCCGCACTCGTATCACGAACATAGGCCAAATAAGAAAGACACCCTTTTCTACCATCTTCTGAGCTTTTAAGAAATGAGATCACCCCTTTGGGATACTAAGAGTACCCTTTCAAACTAATTGGAGAATACCCAGAATGGCTAAGATAACAGTCTTGGCATAACAATCCAAGATAGCATGATACGGATCTAACCAATCCATACCCGAAATAATATCAAAATCTATGATATGTAAAGCTTTCAAGTCTACCTGAGTATCATACCCCATCAACTTAACTACACAACCCAAATATATCTGATCTACACTATAGAGTCCCCAACAGGTGTAGAACACATGAATAGGCATGGCTAAAGACTCACACATCAAATCCAAACTCAAAGCAAAGTAGGTAGACACATAAGAATAGGTAGACCTTGGATAAAACAAAACTATAGCAGGTCGTTGGCAAATTAAAAAAATACATGTGATCATAGCATCGGAGGCCTCTGCCTCGGGTCTACCCGAAAATGCATAGAAATGACCACGATCACCCAAGGTCTGAGTAGCCCATGTCTGCCACCTCAGCCGAACTGAGCAACATCTCAACCTGTCTGAGGGCCACCCCTACAACCATGAGAACCACCTCTAGTACTGTGGGACCCGCCTCTAGCTAGCTACCTCATTGTTCTAGATCCTTAACCTTGAGCTGAGTTTGGGGTACTCCTTCTTATAATGCCCAAGGTCACCACACTCAAAACAACCTCTAGGAGCTACCGACGGTTGCGAAGAACAACTAGCACCAGCATAACCACCACGACCAGATGGCCGATAAGAACTCGAGGTCAACTGCCCCAAACCATATGAAGTACGTGAAGATTGGCCTCCCTCTGATGTAGGCATAGCAGTAATAACTATCCTAGCACTCGAACGATGATGACCTCCACTATAATAACCCTGACCTCTAGATGATGCAACTACCTGAGTGCTAAAATGTGGCCTCTTGACCAACCTTTCCTCATAATCCTCTCTTCGAATAAACTCAGTCTCTCTCACGATATCACCAATCTACTGGAAGGTAGAACCTGTGGTAGCCATCTGTGCTGCAATCAAACGAAGAGGACATATCAAATCATTGGTGAACCTCCTCACATTCTCAGCCTCATCAGGAAAAATCATCAAGGCATGGAGAGGTAATGCATGGAAATAAGTCTCGTACTCGATCACAGACATATGCCCCTTGCGTAACCCCTCGAACTGGGCTCATCTCCTCTATCTGACACTGCGAGGCATGAACTTCACCAAGAAAATCTGGGTAAATAAAACCTAAGTGAGAGGAGGGGACTCTGCTGGTCTAAACTCAATGTAAGATGTCCACCACTTCTTGGCAGTCCAACCATCTGAAAGATAGTATAATCAACACCACGGGACTCCACTAAACCAAGGTTGTGCAACCTCTTATGGCAGCTAATAAAGAAATCATACGTATCATCCTCAGGATCCCTATCATATCGGAGAGGATCCAACTTTCAGAACCTCTCAAACATTTTTTACTCCTCAATAGATATAGTAGGTTGTGCAGCTGGAGGTGTAGTAAGACCAGGTACAGTCACACCTAAGAATTGAGGAACCCAGCAAGTGCTGGACAAACCCCTGGTGTTTGAAATCCGGGCATAGTAGCATGGTCAGAAATTTGTCATCCAACCCTAGTGTGTGAACCATCAGAAAGTGATTGATGGCTAAATACCCTGAGTTATAGTCTCCAAAAAGCTCATCATGCAAACCAGAGTATCCTATAATATCGGTAAGGTAATGAAACTCAGGGGCACATGATCTGGTCTTGCCCTGTCAACCCGACTGTGGTCATCCTCACCAATATGAACCTCATCTGGAATAACATCTAGCCCCAGAGACTCTACTATATCATGAGCCTGAGCAACTACAAGTGCTTGTCCTCAAGCTGAAACTCGAGGTCTAGATCTATCTTTACCTCGCCCCTTATCCCGTGAGCCACCACTGACAATGAGTGCGAGAGCAGGTGCGGGATCCTGATCTCCTTATGCGGCTGATCTAGTCCTCATCATCTGTGAGAAAGAGTGAAACAAAAGAGATTTAGAATTCAATCATAGTCGAAACACACTAAATAATGAAAGAAATGAAATTTCCTAAATGTATTATAGCCTCTCGAAGATAGGTACGGAGCTCTTCGTATCGATCCACAAAAATCTACTAGACATCACTCATGTACTTATGAGACCATTAACCTAGTGCTCTGATACCAATTTGTCACGCCCCAAAATCCCATTGTACTGTGAGGCACCTACCCTAACCCGTAGGCGAATCACAGTCATCTAAAACAAAATAATATAATGAAAATGCAAAAACATAGAGAAATAGCAAGAGTATTATCAAATCTTGGAACTTAGTACATACGCTTGCAATAAATCCCCTAAAATCCGACAGTCATGAGTACAGAACTCTAAATGAGAATACAAGTCTGAAAGTGAAACATAAAGTATTGTCTGAAAATATAAGGACAGAATCATAAATAGATAAGGAGTTTTAGTGCCGGGATGAAATATGCTGCTCACCCTGGACTCCACGAAACAATCTCTAATAAGCTGCTCTACTTTCGTCTGGTTCAGTACCTGCACATAGAGTGTAGCAAGTGTAGAGTAATTACAAGAAGCACGTGTACCCAGCAGTATCTTCGACCGATACTAACTATAACGGTGCCGAGGGTTGGTACTTTCTGATACTTCTCCACTAATTAGTCAGTGAAGTATAAAGACAATTCAGTTGTCCGAGCATACCCGTAGTTTCTATAATTCAACAAAGTACAAGTATTATCAATGTTCACAAGTCTTAACACAGTCTCCAACAGTTTTACCAAGTCAGCCTAAGCCCGTTCAGGGTGTTTAGTCCCATCAAGTCTCACAACTTGACCTCACAATAGATATTAGTCTCAAGTATCAATATTTCCTCTATTAAAGCCAAGAGATCATATAACATATAAAATATCCACACCGAGTACACACAATATCAAGTACATATCAAATATGTGAATGAATGCAATGCAGATGATATGTATGTATGCAATTGCCATATGTACTTGGTATACACACGCTCCTGCAGTAGGTGTCATGTGACCCATGAGGGACTTATGAGGTCCATATACCCATCTGATCACATCGGATACCAGCTTTATAGCTGAAGTGTCATCACCAATCATCACTCTTGTTATCCAATAACTAGCTTCCCAAGCCTCTTTCATCAGTATTTCACAGCTCAATGCCAAATCTAATATGTATTAATGATATGGATATAAGTACGCCATGCAACAAAATAATCAATATAATCAGTACTATCAACTTTTTTTCAAGTATTCAAACGAGATGTAGAGTGATGAATGCATGACAAGTAAAATAAATTATAAGATATCAGACATGGCTACGAGCCCAAATAATCAACAATCATACCAAACATAAGCGGATTTATGCATCGTGCTCACGACCCGAATGCTAAACACTTAATCTCTGTCAATATATCATTCTGAAATCATTAAGTTACCCTTTAAGCACACCGGTACCCGTACAAGTGCTCATCACCTCACTAGTACGAGACTACCAATTACCCATTAATCCCGTTAATTAACATACAACATACCAGACATAATGCTATATTAGAGTTTAGTAAGTCTCAACTTGTCGGATTCGAAGCCAAAGGTGAACGCGACATCTTTTCCTTTCCTTTGAGCCTCCTGAGACCACTCTGATCAATTACAGTAACCAAATAAGGTACCCATAACGGCAGTTACAACTAGAATCCCCAAGTGAAACTATAAAGGAACCTCGAACCCACAATAACAAAATACGAACTTTATTACTCAATTAACCCAATAACATGCTAACTAGTCATAATCTCAAGTTAATTAGATAACTAAGCCCTTGGTTCTTCAATTTTAAGTTTAGGCAAAAAACCCCAAATTCTAAACCATAGAATTTCCCCTGATTCCCAAAAGAATTTCTAACATGAAATTAATCAATCAAACATCATCCTTTAACATAGATTAATACTAGTTTACAATATTAACATCAACAAACCAATATCTAATCCCCAAATCCCAATTCCCACCCTCTTATCTTTAATAAGAAACTAAGTCATAATTTCCCCAATTAGAAGATTACACTACGATAAGAAACTTAAAGGATTAAACAATAATTAAAGGGTGGAAATAGACCTCTATTGATGAACTCTCCTCAAAATCTCAAGAAAAACCCTACTGCTCGAGCTCCAATACCAAGGAAGAATATTTGGGGAATGAGAATAATGTCTAGGTCATTTAATACTTATGCTGAACAGTGATTCTGCTTCAGCGGAATCGACTTCGGTGGCGCAGACTCATTTCGATAGAAAACCCATCCGCTGAGGCGAGGTCACTTACCATGCTAAATAACCGCTAGGGCTGAAAGAATACCCATAGAAAAGAAAACTCCACTCGAGAGCAAGTATCGCATCTGCGAGCCAAACTTCCACAGAGGCATACCCACAGAAGCGGACCAAGTGTTGCTGGTGCGAACACCAGAAACCAGAAACAACTAAATCATGCCAAACTCCCTGTCAAACATCTGAAACACTATCGGGACCTCCCGGATATAAATTAAACATGCATTCCAATTAAAAAACATATTTCAGACCTACTCGTGCACTCGAAATTCCCGGAAAAGGTCTCTAAGGCTCGAGTTTGACGAATATCAACTCGTAAGTTCTAATTTCACAATTTCACAACCAAATCCCCAAAATACACCCGACTGCCTCGAAAACCAAACCAAAGGCTCAACTAAGTCATAAACGTTGTTCCGGAGATAATGGAACCGAAGAGACCACAAAAAGGGCACATTTACCCAAAATTCAACTATGAGTCAAACTCCTCTATTCTCTTAACTTAGAGGAGTTAATATCTACCTAACTAGTCAGTGGTATGCACCTATAAGTGCCTGCCTGACCGACTATACTGCAGTTCGGTAAGAAAATAGATACATATATATAGGTACAATGAAAGACAACCCTAAGGAAACTCATAATCAGAGTGACTTATAGTCGTTATCATATGACTATCGTTATTGTCACTACATTCATTGGCTTTTATCCCAAACAACAAGATATGTATAGAATACTAGGAGTTCACTCGACAAGACATAACCAAGAAATATGGATTACTTTAATATAAATAGAGACGTGAATATCTTGATTAAATAAGAAGGATGTCGTTCTAAGAAGATAGTTATATCAAATCATGCGAAGGAAGGAAAGTAGTCCTACATACCTATCGTCGAAGCTATTTAAGTTCCACGAGCCCTTGCACTCTCTACAAATGATTATCTACATTATATGCATGATTTGTATCAATATCAGATTCATACCTTATAAGAAAGTACATTTGGACATTTTGTCGAACAATTTGTGTTCGTAACTTGTAAGATCATTTATAGATTTAATTCTAAATATATCATCACAAAAATCATTGCTACAACTTCTACTCATCACCATGATTCCATCCATAACTCCATAACTTCATATAGCAACCTTAATTCACACTAAACAGCCCACATAACACAAATTAGATTCAAAGTCCATAAACACGAGTTCTTCAAGAATTTCTCCAATAATCTTAACTTAAAGACTTGCACAAACCTAAGAGTAAGATAAAGAAGGTGAAACTTTCTTTAATACACAAAGAACACCTCAATTCTCAGCTTACTTCACCATCAAGATTTCTCTAAAATTGTTGCAACAAGGAAGAAGGTGATCTAATGATGCTTAAGGGATTTCCCGCGTCGAACTTGCGTAGTTTACCTTGGATTCTTATTTAGGACTCTTAAATAACCTTAAGAAATGTTTTCAGAGCAAGGTAGGTTCTGTAAAAGGAGAGAAATGAGGGTTTTGGTTGAGCAACATGTATTTTAGACGAAAATAAAATGTTGCCGCCAAGATTTACGGTACAAAGGTACGGTCTGTACACTAATGTATGGTCCTTACATTTGGACCATTCTAAACAAGGAACTTGAAAGGGTTGAGGCTAGGTACTCAGAAGATTGTCGAATTTTGTCGAAACTTATTCTCTTCAGTTTGTTTAATTGCTATACTTCCCGATACTTATATAAACAAGTTTGAAACCATCATTACTCCTTCGTAAGGTCTCATACCTTCTCGGGACACTTAAGTTAGTAGACAACACAACACGCCAGAAAACTACGAGGTGTAACAACAACAATACTAACAACTCTACTAGACCTTACTCAATAATATTAAGCCATAAAATATCAGAAAAACAATTCTTAAAACAACCTAACATGGATCGACAATACCACCAATACGACAAGTGGCAAGCTCGATTTATGATTAAAAATTATAGCTTTAACCCCCTTCTTTCTTTCAGAACTTTTTAAAGATAACAACCACTACATACTCAGTTTATTCCATGAATTTCCAGCCACAAAATACTATAAGGGGGTCTTCAAAACAATTTAACAAACAACGACAACAAAACTATGATTTCTGACCTTTATCTTAAGGGTTTTCAATCATACGACCTAACTATAACCCCTACGAGCTTAAATACATGAAGGAGAAGTTAAATCTTACCCCTCAAACAACAAAAATCACTTCAAATCTAAATCTACTTCACTCGGAAGAATCCTCTAAAATAGCCACAAGATGAAGAACCACGATCTAACAAGCATCACAGGATTTCTAGCTTTGGATTTACGTTGTTTACTTGAGATTTTGCCCATGGATCATGTAATAACCATAGGATAGAGATTATGAGAGTTTATGAACTGGAAATTGTGAGAAAATGAGGTCTATAAAGCTTCCACCCACTTTTATAGTTAAAAAGAAATTCCACCGCCTCAAGTGGGTCCTAAAGGGGCTGCCTGCGTAGTATCGTGAAAAATATGAATATCTCTCTACTCTGATGACGTATAGATGAATGGTTTAATGCATTGGAAACTAGATTCATAGACCTTCAACTTCATGGGTGGATCACCCCTTAAAAGATTAGTAGATTGACTTAACTGGTTTTCAAATACGCGATTTTTTCTGAAAATTCTCTGGACCTTTTTTCAGTGTCAAAACTGAAAGATCTCGGGATGGTCTGTTGGAATATGAGTGAATCTCTTGTATTGAGTTCTCCTACATATCTTTAATCTTGGAAATCAGGTCACTTGTAGTTCGACTCAATTGGCTGAAAAGGGTATGCCTTATGTGGGAATGTCGTGGCTTCACGACAATCGTCAGAAAAATATCTAAGTGGATAAGAGTCTTGTAAACTCTAATCCATTGAATGTGGTGCACTTCACACCTATAGGTGAGATTTTACACGAAAAAATTTCAAGAAGACTCCAAATATTTCGTTGTCAGGTTTTAAAGATGGGGATATTCTAGTATGAACCCTACTGGACACCGGACTAAAAATAAAGCAAAATAAAATTTTAAAGTAGAGTATGGTTGAGTGTGGTGTGAAACAATTCCCAACTCTTGTCCTGAGAGATTAAATCTTGTTGGAGATTTATCTAGATCGGCTGCCTAAGAAAATGTTCCACGTTTGCTCTGTATGGACCTGGATTTGACCTTGATAAACATGTTTCACCTTTTTGGTGGCTTCAAGACCTGTCTCTTGTCTGTATGGTAGAAAAAGTGGTCGACCACCTTGGTCTGTGTCGTCACCCCTCTTGGTTGACTTCATTTTGTGATCCCTGTTGGATATTCAATATTTACTTTGCATAGTCATTTGATTATATAGCTCTTAGGCTTTAAGCTGTCGTGGATGAACCTCTTGGCATAATTTGACTTGGATATCCCTCTTGACATCGCTTTATATGGCCCTCTTGGTGTTTATTCGATTGTGAAGAATGTAAATGTAAGGACCTTTTGACAAGTTCATACGAATGGCCCTATCAGCAATATTTCTATGAATGACCCTCTCGGCAATGTTTGTACGAATGGACCTCTAAGAAATATTTTTATGAATGGCCATCTCAGCAATGTTTGTATGAATGACCCTCTCGGCATGTTTTATATGAATGACCCTCTCAGTAATGTTTGTATGAATGGCCTTTTAGACAATGTTTGTATGAATGGCATTTTAGACAATGTTTGTATGAATGACCCTCTCATCAATATTTGTCTGAATGGATCTCTCGGCATGTTTGTATGAATGTCTATCTCGACAATGTTTGTATGAATGACCCTCTTAGCATGTTTGCTATGAATGACCCTCTCGGCATATTTGATATGAATAGTTTTCTCGACAATGTTTGTATGAATGACCATCTCTACACTGTTTATATAAATGACCCTCTCGACAGGTTTGATATGAATGATTCTCTCGGTAATGTTTGTATGAACGACCCTCTTGGCAATGTTTGTATGAATGTCACTATCGGAATGCAGATGAATGATATGAATGTTCTAATATTTGAACATATATGGCCCTCTTAGTTGGATCATCTTTCTTTTGTAATTTGTGTCGGATATAGCCCTTTTGGTCAGATATGCCATTTCTTTGATGTTTTTATCCATTATTGACAAGCGCAAAACACAGTGTAGTTTTTAAGCGCTTCACTAGTCAAAATAATATAGTTTTAGATCATCTTCGCAGGGATTGGTGTAATTAATAATTTCATGCCCCAAACTTGGGGAGGCATGACCAGTACCCGGTGCCTTACTTGACCCCGAGCATACCATTTGTACCTCGTGAGCATCTAAAAAATCATAAGCAGTCTGTAAATTAATCATAGCATATTAGGTCGACAAGGCCACTATGCTGACGTACTATACACATAGGACACGTCTAGAAGCCTTTACAGAGAATACAATTGTATTATGTTCGAGACATGGCCCCAACTTACTCATCATCTATGTAATCATATCAATACTCTAGACTTGGAAACTTCGAATGACATGGAATCTTACCAATCAAGCTGAGCCCGAAATCGCCTACGGAGGATGCCTATCTACCTGTCTCTCAAGACCTACACGCATGAAATGCAACGCCCTCGGCAAAAGGGACATCAATACGAATATAAAGTACTGGTATGTGAGGCAACTGAATAGTTGAAAGCTGAAACTAATCTGATAAGCATAGCAACTGAATATATCTAAAATCAAGGTTATTCTAGGGTGTACTTATCAGCTCTGACTCACCTTTTACGTTATGTAATAGTATATCTAACTGACCACATATAAGGCTCGATATATATATCTCACTAGCCATAAGGTCGGGCTCTCACCAACTAATAAGTCGGGCATTTCACCAGCCAATAGGTTGGGAATCTCACCAGCCAATAAGTTGGGCGTCTCACTAACCAATAGGCCAGGTATCTCACCAGCCAATAGGCCAGGAAATAGTAACCATGTATATAATATTAGTACTGTATAATTGTACATCTGAACTCTCTATTCTTTCTATTGACATAAAGCCAGTATAAACCAAACGTGAGGTTCCAACAATGAGTAGCTAAGATATCAGATGTCATCAATCATGGAGTATGTCTGCACGATCTATACACACTCATCAAGTGAGGAAATACGCTCTAAGGCATAAAGTACGCTCGACAAGGGACAACCAATAGAATCTTAGTGATATCTGAATACGAGACACAAGCTTGTTATGAATACTTCTTTTATACAACTTATATGAATAGCATTTTAGGTACGTAGTCATGCTATAAAAAGAAGGGATAGCCATTACATACCTTGCGATAATTTTTTTGACAATCACGATAATCTCAACTCGATGCACCATAATCTACAACAATGAAAATGATGCTATCTTCATGCTATAAGTGATACAACTATTGTATTTCAAATGGTACACTTATCCTATAACAAATCGTGCAGCATTTTCCCTATTTTTTTTACTTTCCACAAGTATCCAAAGATAACTACAACCCAAATAACAACCAGCAACTATACGATAAGCTTTTCAACCAAAATAATGATACAACAACCAACAAGCTCAGTTTGTGACCTTTATTTCATGGGCGTAAAAGTTAGCTACAACTTCTATAAGCTCAAATTTATGAAAGAGGAGTATAATATTACCTCATAAAACTTAGAATTACCCTCCACACGAGCTGAAATCACACCAAAATCAGCAATCACAAGAAGAACAAGAAACTTACTAGCAACACGTGATTCCCGATGTTTGATTTGCATTTCTTTCTTTGGATTTCACTCTTGGATGGTTGGGGATCTCTTAGAGAGAATTTGGAGTGTTTGGGAACTTATTTGGGCGATAAATGTCAAAGTGATAAGGCTACAAGTCTTAACTAGCCTTACAAAGTCAGTCATCGCCTCAAGTGGGTCCTAATGGGGCTACCTGCATAATCTCACAAAAATGTATATATCTCTCTACTCCGACGTCGTATCGACTAACAATTTAATGCCTTGGAAAATAGAGTTGTAGACCTTCAATTTTATGGTTGTATCACCCCGTAACTCTTAGTATTGAGAGAAGCTCTGCTACATCTGACCCAAATTTTAGCTAGCTTATGAATGTAACTTGTGATGACCTTTGCCAACGTTTGTTTTACAACTTGCTTTACTTCATGGCTTATCATACAAATATTATATGATTCAAGCGCCTCATAAAAAGACCTTATTATCATATTAATCACTCTTATTCTTACCTCGAAAGTACGAGCTATTACAATCCACTTTCCTTTGTCGAACTTCGTCGAAAAGCATTTTCTTTTATTCGTTTAACCTCAAACTCTTACAAAACTTACTTAACACTTGTTTAAACTTATTGTTATCCTAATATGGGATCTTATCCTCATCGAGATTTCGTTACTTTACTCATGATGCATACTAGCATGAAAAAGATGGGGTGTAACAAATAATTCAACAACGTCTTGCTCTGCATTATTCAGGAAATCAAATCTTTAGAGTTTTGTTGTGTAAACCACGAGTAACAAATTGTATGATTAAACTAAAAGAATAATGAAAACTTAGAGACTGATCAAGGATTACTATCAATAAGGAAAATAAGGGCAAATGACAAGACTAGTGCTAGAAAAATAATCAATATTAATTGTTCAATGTTCTTAGCTTAAGTTTCATTGAATCTTTCGATTTCAGCGAATGATTAGTCTACCTGTGATACTGAACTCTTCTTCAAATGATATGAACATCTTCAAGTATAGACTAATTTAAAACTTAAGAACATATGCAAAAACTAGCCAATGGATGTAATAAAAGGAAAGCATCTCTCGAATATCTTCCTATCTTGAGTCAAGAACAATTCAAGGAAGTTCTTACGACTACTATAAAGAATTGCACTTCAACCACAATATGCTCGCATAAATATTCAATAAACTAGTTATTCTTTTGGTTACTAAAATAAAGAAAATATATGCTTAACGTTCAAAACTCCATACCAGAATTCTAGCAAGGAACGAAGTTAATCCATACATAAGTCTCAAAACAATGTCTATCAAAAACTCTTTAAACTACTCTATAATAGCATAAGTAAACATAATAGGAGAAGAAAATAAACTAGAAGTCATTACAACCAACTTTTGATTCAAACTTTCATATTGAATCGATTGTAGAAAGTAGCAAAATCTTCATTGAAACTATAAACCCTCTCCCCAAGATGTATCCATCCAAAGATATATTCAAAAACATGTGTTTTAGGTATTTAAACCCTTTCAAAATACGCCCGACACAAATTACCCTTTTAAAGTTCTGGAAAAAAAACTTGTAGCTACATAACATAGTTGCGACACGAGCTGCACCGCCCTGTGCACCGTGGCTATGCATTAAATCTGCAGCCTAAATTTCTCAGGCTTTCTTCTAAAATTTCCCACGGTATGGCGCCTGGGGCGTGTCCTAGTGCATCGCGCCAAGCTTCTTTGCGTTGTCGTCAATTTTCCTTCAATATTTAGCATTCATATCTAGTCTTCGAACCCCGAACTCAATTCCAATTTGTCTATTGAATTTCTGCTCATACATCGAAGTCCTACAACCTCAATTTAATCTCCAAACATGCTTGTTTGATCAGACACAAGTCCTACATAATAATCACAAGTAATAAGTGTAAAATACTATGTTATAACTCAAATACAATTAAAGTATAGTCAATAAATATGTGAAATGAAGCTAAAAATCCTTGTTTCTAGTCTATCTTCAATTATATAGCCTCTCAGCTAGATCATGTCGTCCTTATGACGGTCTCTTCATTATATAGCTCTCTTGTCTAGATCATGTCGTCCTTATGACGCTTTGTTAATTATGTAGCCCTCTTGGTTAGAGCGTGCCATCCTTATGATGTTATATCCATTATGTATCTCTCTTGGATAGATCGTGCCATTCTTATGATGTTTTATCAATTATGTAGTCTTTTTGGCTAGATTGTGTTGTGCGTTATCTTTTAGAGTCCTCTTGGGTGAGCTGCCTCTTACCTGTCTCTTCTAACATCATGAGCAAACATGTTAGTACAATAAATCACTGTCCTCCTGACGACTTTGGGAAACCTACATCCATAGAACAAGTGTGAGTTTAAATGAGGGCAACTCGTGTTGTCCATCCTTCGACATGTGGTTCTTTCATCTTGTTGGGTGTGACACCCATTTGGTTCTTTGAACCATAGTAGCATAGAATATGAACTCCCAAATGTAAGTTGAAAAGTATTTTCTCATTATTGTCATGACATGCGTATTTCAAATGAGAATTCTTTTGTAGCCATCTGTGGTGTTCCATTGCATAGCCTTTCACGATCTTTGGCTCTTTGTGGTGGGAATTTTTTGAGACCCACTAAAAAAATTCAACCTCAATTGACATTGTGTTGGCGAACTCTCATGCCAATCCATGAAGGAATTTTGAGACCCTCTAAAAAATTATGTCCTAGTTGAAGGTGTATCAGCGAACTCTCGTGCGGAAATTTTTGAGATCCTCTAAAAAATTCAACCCAGTTGAAATTGTATCAGCGAACTGTCATGCCGAATCTTGTCCGTGAATTTTTTAGCTCCTCTAAAAAATTCTGCCCCGATGGCTTCCTAAGGATTTGTTGTTGTTTTTTGAATTGGTACGACCGAGATCATGAAGCATCTATGTATCCTGTAACAACAGGAATCAGGCTGAACTTAGTTCGATCTTTAGGGGAAATAACATTTTTTCTAATAATGTGATCGAGTCCTATGTGGACTACCTATGTATCCCACCTTGGGAAATCAGGTCGTTGTGTAGTTCATGTTACAATGAATGATTGGGGTTTCTATGTATCCCTATCGTAAGGATAGGTCAAGTGTAGTGTTTACAAATAAATAATGCGATTACAAAAGAAATGTGCTTCTTATGTGTATTATCTCTTGACTGCGTATGACTTGATAGCTTTGGGCCACTCTTGGCAATCCATTTCTGCAAGAATCAATGCAGCTCATGAGAGTACTTTGTGAATGATATATGGGCCTTGCCAGTTCACCACAAATTTTCCCTTGTACTCATCTTGATGTGGGAATATGTGCTTGAGTACTAATTGCCCTACCTCGAAGAGTCGAGTTTTAACTTTCTTGTTGAAGGCGTGAATCATTATTTGTTGGTATAATTGACTGTGGCATACGACGATCATCATCTTTTTGTCAATTAGTGTCAATTGTTCATATCTGTTTCAAACCCATTCTGCATTGTCCAACTCTGATTCTTGGATGATTCTGAGTGAATGTATCTCCACTTCGGTCATTATCACTGCCTCGACCATAGACCAGTGAGTATGGAGTTGCTCCTATTGAAGTTCGGATCATGGTGCGACATCATAGTAGGGCATATGGAAACTTCTCATGCCAATATTTATGATTATCCATCATCTTCTCATCCTTTTGATATTTTTATTGGCTGCTTCAACGACTTCGTTCATTTATAGTCGATAGGTGGTGGAGTTTCAATGGTGTCACGCCCCAATCTCGACTGGGACAGACTACATTCTACATGCAACTATTATTAACCTGTAATAGTCTACATGACATAACTTAAAAGGTAGTTGACATTTGTGAATAACTTCTGAACATAAATGTGGCCACCGGCCCATGACATGCAACTGAATACATATGAACCCACTAACACTGTCGATGAAGCCTCTATGAATATATATTACTGAATAATTGATACAAGTGTCGGGACAGGGCGTCGACCTACCGGTAATCTCTGAACATAAATATACTAGACCTGACTCAACTCCAGAGAGAGGGGGAGCTTACAATACTTCTGCCGAACATCTGCAATACCTAGTGGGGACGTCTTCCATCATGTATATCTGAACCTGCAATGTGAAACATAATAAATGCAGTGCCCCTGGTCAAGGAACGTCAGTACAGAACGCTTGTACCAAGTACGTAATGCATACAAAGAAGCATATAGAAATAAAGCTGAAGCTCATAGAAGCAATAATTAAATTGTAAGTAATCCTATAAGAACACTTATTAAATTTTATTGTACTTCTATCTTTATGAATCTTCTTTAGAGTCTTTCTGATGGTATTTTGGGTCGCTATGTGGAGTGATGTTCTGGGAGCGTTCACTGTAACACTTGGGATCATTGTTCATTAGATGTTGTCCTTACTTTCTGTAGAACTTGTGTGCTACGATGCTATATGGAACAAGACATATCGTAGAAATACAATCATGTACATATGAATGACCATGTGGTGGAGCCTATGCGTTCATAGAACTCACCTTTACCTGGGCCGAACTATGTGTTTCATCATCAGACCATCCATAGTTAACCTTTAATGTGCACTTATGTGTTTCATAGTCCGTCCATAGGGCTTACCTTTACTTTGCACATATGCGTTCCATAGTCCGTTGATAGGGTGTGCAACACCTTAATATGAAATATGTCGTATGCAATGCAAGTGACCATGCTCGTACGATAGACATATAAACGTAAATCGTTAATGTTTTGGAGATCTTTATTCATTATCTTATAGAAGTACTTTACGTGATTCTTATAAGGGCATTTACTTGTGAAACTAGTTCCTTTAATGTACATAGAATATATAGACTATTTAGGAGATATAAACTGATATTCTTACTAAACCCGAAGGGATATATACAACCACATAAAGACTAGATATTCTATACGTGAGATCTCACAAAGGACATGACTGAATACTAGTATAAGACTCACTATTCTTTATCTTGTAGAATTCTTAATGAAGAAAGAACATATGACTCGATGTCATGCCGAGGGATACTATATGAACATGAACAATCATAGCTCTATGATTCTCATCCGATACTTCCCAACTAATATTCTCATCCCATATGCCAATGTACTTTCCTAAGGGCTCGTACATGCTTATTTTCATATGACTCATCCTAAGGTACTCCCTATAAATCAATAGGGTCACCCTAGATATCGTCAATATGTTTCACCTTACATTACGCTCTACACCCTGTAACGATTTCTTGGACAATAGCCATAAGATATCATTTACCTTAAGTAACATTCTATAGTTCCATAATGTAGTCGTAAACTCTCGGCGTACTTTACTTCTCTAAAGGTTTGTAACTCCTCAACTAATTTCCAAAGGCCGTCATACACTCCATTGTAAATACCATTCATCTTAGACAATGTTCTACAAATTCCTTAATCATACTTTGTGAGCAATCAACACCATCACACTTAAGGGGAAACTCTACTCCCGTCATAGTAACTTGAAACTCGACTCTAATAGTAGTATGCTTGAATAACGAACTGATTCATGAACATATAATACATCCCTTATTTATGAAGTGGAGTTATTATGCTTTCATAAATTCTAGACTTCATTACTCATGTAAAGAAATAATTAACGAACGTCGTGCCGTAGTGGTGAATGAAAACAAATAGCCAAGTGTGAATGTAGAATGTTTGATTATTTTGTAAACTAATGCAGAAAGTAATTAACTAGCTAAATATGCTAACAATTTGTCACGAACGTTTGTTTAACGCTTGAGTTTATCACAGAGAGATGAGTATTTCAGGGTCATGGTAGGTTCATCAATCGTATTGAGTCATTCAAGTATCTAACCCTAGATGTTTTATTCACGATTTCTAATTAACCGAATTGTTAATCTAGTAGTATTCTCCTGAATCACTACTCGTTGATTCAAAAAAAAATCACCGCATATATTCCTATGGAATTGACCTGTTAAGAATGTAATTCGCTTACGGTATTTAATTGAATGGGGCGACTAAGTATATTCCTATCTTAGCCCAACTGTAGAGATAATCACCCTCTTTACTTCTTATCTAATCTAATAACATATTTTCCAAGTATGTATATTAAATAGTAAATAGAACTTGACCGTTGCACAGGAAATCAAGCAATTAAGAACATAAGTAAAAAAAAACTATTGTATATGAATTAAGATGAAAATACTCGTCAAACGTTATGGTTACACCACAACCCCAAAATTAAATCAAAAATTGCATATGGTTAGCCAATGTTCAGGTATGTATTCTTTTCCCAACAGTCAATTATATATTCAGATCATGGAACAACTTGGACAACCTGCTCTCTACCCTGGTCAGGACTATCCGTCTCTAAGAGTGTATTGATAAGAAAAAAAGTGAGTCATGATGGTAATCTTGAAAAGCCACCACAATCAAATTTTGCTCTTCTAAAAAAGACTCTTCAGTTACCCTCTTCACCACTACATAAGCAGTGACTACTCCTCAAATCTTATTCCCCCTATCCCACCATGGAACCAAAATCGAAGAAAAAAATGTCTGATTCCTCTTCAAGTTCCGATCATACTCTCTCCTCTACCCTACTCTCACTAACCCATCTTTTTCATCATACATATATATACACCAACTAAAAAGGCGAAACGAGAAAGGAAATTTGGTGAGGCTCATAAAAAGGTGGAATATTTCAAAAGCCTCAAAACATGAGCAAGTATGGAGGAAATCGGGTGGTACAACAACTCCTCAAGAAATGAGTAGTTTGACACCGCTAGCTCATCTTAAAATGACTTATCTAGGTCATTACAAAAGAGGATATATGAAAACACAATGGTTCATGGAGAAGTATGGAAGGTTGAAACAGAGAAGGATTCTCTACCATCTAAGAAAGAAGAACAGTCCGGATCTTGGTTCTCATGGGCAAAATTGATGAAAAGGGTGGTGGATCTTCTTGGGGTAAAAGGTGGATAAAGATGGAGACCTATCCAAGACAAAGGGCTAATTCAGAAGGTGATTATGGGGAAATAGATGACGACGATATAACCCTCCTTTTTCAACCATAGCCTTTCCACACCTCCTAGCTAGAATGTCCTATGAAATAGACTTAGAGTGTAACCTCCACATTGGTCACATTCACTTTCAAGTGAGTAGGTTCTACCTAATTTTATATTGTATATTCCATAGAGTCTAGTTCCAAATATGTCAAAGTAATCTGTTGTATATGGTTTTATTTAGGGATTTGAATTGTACTGATTGAAGTTATTGAAAATAACTATTGCATATTTCACAAATCAGTGCCTTATTTGTATGATACGAATGCTTTTTTTCTTAAATGAGTGACTAATTCCTATCTTGTGTATATATAATAGCCCGGTGGCCATGAGTTCAATGTCTATCATTAGTTACTGGCTATAATCTGAGTTAACTTTTTAATGATGCCAAAAGGGGGAAGATGATCAATGTGCTTACTTTTTTATGACTCTTGTGCTAACATGGTTTAATGTTAGTTCAAACTCAATGCTATGAGTGTATGGAACAAGTTACTTCTAATGTGAAGCACATGGGGTTTGTCATCATCAAAAAGGGGGAATTTTATGGCATTAACACATCTGAGTTGAGCTAATTAGTTTTGATGATTGACAAAGTGAATATGTAAGATGCATAAACCAAGCTTAGTTACAAACATGGATGAGGTATAAACCATGTGATAAGTGAACTAAGCTATATAGATGGTTGAAGAACAAGCAGAAGTTCCAAACGCATAGAATGACTGAAAAAGAAAGAACTCACATGCTAGATAGAATGAGTCCAAGGACATGTTCTATTGCAAGGAAGGGTTGTAGGTCGTCAATGCAAAAATCAGGTCCTAGTATGGTAAAATATTTCCATGACAGAACTAGTGACAAAGTGATTGAACTAGGTCAATGAACTTGTTCAATCACAGAGATAAATGCAGACGTATACAAAGGAATGAGACTTGGCTCAGCTATGAGAGCAGCTCAATGTAGAACAACATGAGCATCTAAAACTTGTTCTACCTCAAAGGATCAACGGGTACAGTGGTTGAATGAACCAGAGGAAGAGTTGATTCAGCCATAAAGTAGTTGCAATTCAATGATGAATAGAACAAGCTTATATAATGTTTTACTTCATAGAGTCATTAAATGCAGTACATAGCTAAATGAATCGAGCTCATAGATCATGTGAAGAAAGACAGATACAGAGAAACACATAATAAATGAAATAGGTATGTCAACATGTTCCATCCAATATCTCAGAAGTAGGTCAAGAGTTAGTTGCAGTGCGTATGAGAAGAGGTTGATGGAACAAGTATTTGAACATGTTCCAATTTAGAACCATTAGAAGATTCAAATGCTGGAGCACCAGGTGGTTGAACCAGGTCCAACAACATATTCCAAACAAATCCCGTAACAACTAGGATTTGTGCTCTTTATAGAAAAAACTTGGCGTACATGGTGACAGGATTCTATACGATACTTATCAGGATTATGCACCATACTTATCAAGATATTTTAGAGTCCTACAAGTAAACTAAATATGCGAGGAGGTGTAAAAATCCTAATCAACCGCAAACCCTATTCTACCTTGATGGGTCATATCAAGTAGGGTTTATTAGAAACATACAGTTAGATACAAGACATTGTAAATTCAACTTCAAGTTAGAGTTTAACTTGGAGGTTGCTTACTAGTCTGAGGTAGATTAGTGAGATAGGAATTATAGTTTATAGTTCCTAGATTACATAGTTTGTAACTTGAATTTGCAGAGGCAAATCCTATAGAGGTGTAAGTCATAGTTTTTACTGCCTTTATGAGTTGAGTGGTTTTCACGTAAAAGTGTTGTCATTTGCTTAATGTTCTTTATTATTCCGCAAGCACTACACATAGAACATGTAGAGTAATGTGTTTTATACTATAGGTAAAAATTAGGTGTCGCATAGAATAGAAGTCTATGGGTGCAGAAATATCATCATGCTTCCCGAGGCAATTGGGTTGGTTTCGGAAGGGAAAATCCTAAAATTGAGTTTCATTATGTCTTAAAATTGAAAAGTGTGACTAAAAGTTGACTTTTGGGTAAACATATCTATAATTAAATTTCAACGGTTCTGTTAGGTCTGGAATGTGATTTATGATTTAGTCGAGTCGTTGGTTTGGCTCCCGAGACGTTCGGGAGTGATTTGGATGTTTTGTTTAGATTTAGAAAATTTGAGGTTTGGAGTTGACCTCGGTCAACACCAGGTCAAGATGGCCCTTTTTAGAATTCTGAGTGCACGAGTAGGTTCGTAGCGTGTTGTATGACTGAAATGCATATTTAGTTTGTATCCAGGGTATTTCGGGCGAGTTTTGGGTGTTAATTCCATTTTCTGGTGTTCAGTTGCTAGTTTTCATCTTCATGTTCGCGAGGAAGCCACATCAATCGTGTTTTCATGGCCCTGATGCCTTCGCAAAGGGGAAATGGGATTGGGCCATCCGGGTCCCGTGGCATTGCATTCGCGAGACATTGTCCGCGTTCACGAAGGCTAATTAATTAGGCCGGGATGTGTGTCATCGTGATCGAGATAGGTGTCCGCGATCATAATAAAGGATCTGTAGCTGAAAAAATTCTTATTCATTTTCAAATATTGGGAGTTTTAGAGCTCGATTTGGGGTGAAATCAAGTGCATTCTTCAATATTCTTCATTGGGGTAAGTTTCTGACCATCATCTAAGTAATTGTTCGTGATTCTAATTATTATTTATCTATTCCATCCTTGATTTAGACTAGTAGAATAAGGGCTTCTCCATAAATTGGGTATAGTAGAATTAAATGAAATTGAAGGTTTAAATGTGATTAGAATTTCATGATTTTTAGGATATCGACTATTTGGAATATGGGTAAGATAAGTTTATGTTTACTTTCCAGTATTTCCCTCGGGGCTCGAGTTTCATTATTTTAGGTCTATTTTTAGGTTTCGAAGAAAGTATGGTAATATGGGTGTTTATAGACTCGTATACTCATCTAGAATCCGTAAATGAAAAATTTGGATCGAGTTAAAGCTTCTCATAAAGGAAAGGCAGTTGCTTGAGGGGTTCATGGCACATTGCTAGGCCTTCGAGGTAGGTTATGGCTTAATCTTTTAGACTTCGATTGGAGGTGCGCATATAAAATATAATGTAGTCGGGGTATGTATGTGAGCCTTTGGGAAATAGAGGTAGTGATAAATCCATTAGCTTGGTATGATTGTTGCTTATGTGAGCTATGATAGCCATGTATGAATTATACTTGTAATCTTGGATTCAATTCTCCTTTATCATCATACATTTCTTAATAATCATGTAAAAGGAATCATTATTTAAAGTGAGTTGATATTATGTAACTATATGACATTCGCATGTTCATTCATATATTTATGATATTGTTGGTATATGAAATCATGCACACTATAGTTCATTCTTATTTATACCCTTGTTGATTTCACTGTTAGAAAGTGAATATGTGGTGGTATAAAAGGCCAAAATAAAGGTAAGAGTGTTGCTCTCACAATCCAGCCGTAAAGACAAATGATATAGTGAGTTTCTCACAATCCAGCGGTAAAGTCGGGTGGCACAATGAGTGGCCACAGACTGATGGGAATTAGCCCCGAGCGGTATAGTGACAGGTATACGGACCTCGCGAGTCCCCCGTGATTCATGAATATGTGGCAAAGCTAAAAACATGTATGTACAAGGTTCTTATTGGCCAATTGCATTGCTTGTCCCGTGCACTCATACTATCTTTAATTGATTATGTAGTCTCATATTACATTATTATGATTAAATGAAAATGGCTTAATCTTTATTCTTGTAATTGACAAATACTTGAGCTTTATAACTAGTTTAGAGCCGAATGGGCCTAATAATTTTATTAAGAAGAAGAAATTAAGCTTGATGACCTGAATTGGATGTGTACCTGATAATCTCATAATCTAAGGGAATAAATAATTTTCTTCAACTTGTGTGGTCCGTCAATATTTATATTGTCTATGTGTGTTTCTTCATTGGCCGCCAATGATACTTACGGGTACTAGTGGTGTACTCATACTACACTTACTGCACTTTTGTGCAGGTACAGATTTGGGTTCCTTGAGACCTCGTAGTTGATTGCGAGGCACTATTTTTTAGAGTTTCAAGGTGAGCTAGATGGCCGACCCATGGCCCCTAAAATTCTCCTCTTTTTATACTATTTGTACTTGGCTTTCACAGACAGTTTATTTCATCCTAGGGGATATGTATCAGACTTATGGTTATCGCTCTTATCTTAGATCAGATTTTGGGATATGGCTTATACTTGACTTTATCCAGTGTTTATGTTATTTAGACTTAAAGAGAATCTTGTTATTTAAATGTTATGCTTTACTTATGAATTGTAGTTAATAAGTGAGGAATGGTTCGCCTACTGGTGGGTTAGTGTAGGTGCCATCATGACCCGTGATTTGGATTGTGACAAGTTGGTATAAGAACTTCTAGGTTCATCGATCTAATGAGTACAAGAGCAATGTCTAGTAGAGTCTTGCGGATTGGTACGTACGTTCGTACCCATCCTCGAGAGGCTATGAGACATTTAGAAAATTTCCATTTTTTCTCTCTTTTTATGCTAGTTCATTCGGATTGCTATCTAGTTCATTATTTTCCTATGAGTTTGTTTAGATTGGTATCTTAACCTCGTTCTTCTATTCTCTCACAAATGGTGAGGATGTAATCGACCGATGTAGGAGGCCAAGAGCTCGCACCTGCGCCCAAACCCGCTGCAAGGGTTGTTGCATGCGGACGAGGCAGATGATGTGGTAAGGGAATGGTAGGGACAGAGACTGTGTTGCTGTAGCTCTGGACCTTGTTATAGATGTGACTCCGAATCTTGAGGATATACCGGAGGAGGATTTGGTTCCGACAGATGGGTTTGGACCCACACAGGCACCGTCGGGGTTTACTGCTACTCTTGAACTTCAGGAGGCTTTGTTATGAGTTTTAAGATACTTTGAGAGCATGGCCAAGATGAGAATGATACCGGTTACTCCAGACAATTCCCATACTAGGGTAGGAGCTCATACTTCCGATATTATGGCTACTACAGAAATTCATACTCTAGGGTCACAGCTAGCTGTCGTTGTGGCTCCCCAAATTGATGCAGTCCTATTAGTTGGTTTTGATCTTCAATATGTTGATGGGCTAGTGATGTCCCATTAGGAGCAGAAAATGTTTGAGAGATTCACCAAGATGTTTCGTCCCTGGTTCTATGGTACTCCCAATGAAGATGTGTATGAGTTCATTGTTTGTTTTCATGAGAGTCTTTACAAGCTGGGGGTGGTTGAGTCGCACGGGGTTGACTATGTTGCTTTTAGTTGATTAGGGATGCCAAACAATGGTGGAGATCTTATATGGAGTGTCAACCAGCTAGATCGCTGCCTTTGACATGGACTCAGTGTTATTAAGTACTTCTGGAGAAGAACGTTCCTTTTAGCTTGAGATATAGGAGGAGAGACGAGTTCACATCCTTAGAGTAGAGAGGTTTTTCCGTTAAATAGTATGAGGTTAGATTTCACGCCTTAACCCATTATGTAGTGTTGTTGCTCCCCATTGAGGCTGATAGAGTAAGGCAGTTTGTGAAGGGCTGGACCTATTCGCGTTGATTGTCGACCTTACAAGTAGTAGCTTCTGGGGATACATTTCAGGCAATAGTTGATCATGCCAAAGAGGTTGAGTTAGTGAGGTTTCTGGCTCGTAGTGGTGGCAACAAAAAGAGGGCCTGTATATTTGGTAGTTATGGTGGTCCTTCTAGGGGTGGGGAATACTATGATAGAGGTCATCATTATCATTCCAGTCGCGTCAGCACTTCAGGCTTCAGTAGGTGGTTTTTTAGGGAACATTGGGTATAGTTCCGGGCAGACATCCCGTGGTTCTTACTCTTGATATTCAGACCATGATGGGTATTTGGGTTCATAAGTGTCAGTTCAGCAGCCCATGTCTAGCAAGAAATGTTTTTGAGTGTGGTGAGCCAGGGCATTTCAAGATTGATTATCCTAGACTTAGACATAGTGGAGCATACTAGAGCTCCCAATTTTAGGCACATAGGCCCCTAGCACCGCCAACTAGAGGAAATGGATATTCTGGTAGAGGAGATTTCCAAGCTAGCAGAGGTAGTCATCAACCTAGAAGGGACAATTCTCAGTAAATGAGGGGTGGAGCTTAGGCAGGCCGTGGTGGTCATGGAGGTACACGGTCCTAGAGTAGACACGCCCATTCTATGATATTCCTGGTAGGTCGGAGGCCGAGGCTTTTGATGCGGTTATCACATGTTATATTTTAGTTTGTCATCAGTCTGCCTCAATTTTATTTGATCCGGGCTCTACTTTCTCCTATGTGTCTACTTATTTCTCTACGGGTCTAGATATGCTTTGTGATTTGCTTGATGTACATATTCGTGTTTCTACTCTATTGGGGATTTCGTGGTAGTAGATTGAGTCTATTAGTCTTGTGTGGTTACATTTATGGGATACACCACTTGGCTGGATTTGGTTATCCTTGATATGGTGGATTTGATAATATCCTATGTATGGACTGGTTATCTCTTTATTATGCGATTTCAGACTTTCATACCAAGATAATCACGTTAACTATGCTGGGGATTTTGAGATTGGAGTGGAAGGGTACTCGCCGCCCTGCACCAAAGAAGATCATATCGTACCTTCAGGCGAAGAAGTTGGTGGATTAAGGGTGTTTGCCTTATTTGGCTCATATCCGGGATATTAGTGTGGATACTCTTTCACTTGAGTCAGGCCGGTAGTGAAAGAGTTTCTAGAGGTTTCTCCAACAGACTTGCCTTGTATGCCACCTGATCGAGATATTGATTTCTGTATCGATTTGGAGCCAGGAACTCAACCTATTTCTATTCTTCTATACCGGATGACACCGGTAGAGTTGAATGAATAATTGTAGGACTTGTTGAGCAAGGGGTTCATTAGACCTAGCGTGTTTCCCCATGGGGTGCTCCCGTGCTATTTATGAAGAAGAATGATGGTACTATACACATGTGTATTGAATATCGACAATTGAACAAGGGTACAATTAAGAACAAATATCCAATACCTCGTATTGATGACTTATTTGATCAAGTTACAATTGTCGATAATGATTTGAGGTTAGGTTATCACCAATTGAAGATTAGAGCAGAGGATATTCCGAAGACAGCTTTTAGGACCCCCTTTGGTCACTACGAGTTCTTGGTCATGTCATTTGGGCTACCAATTCCCCCGTATCTTTAATGGATTTGAGGAATGTGATTTTCAAGCCCTATTTGGATTCCTTTGTCATTGTCTTCATCGATGACATCTTGGTTTATTCTCGAAGTAGAGAGAATCATGAGAAGCATTTGTGGATTGTGCTTGGATTATTGAAGGAGAAGGAACTGTATGCCAAGTTTTCGAAGTGTGAGTTTTATCTTAGTTAGGTGGCATTTTTAGGTCATGTGATGTCTGAGGATGGTATCATGGTACATCCTAGAATATTGAGACAGTTCAAGATTAGGTCAGGCCTACTTCGGTGACTGAGATTCAGAGTTTCGTAGGTCACACAAGTTATTATCGGCAGTTCGTGAAGGGGTTTTCATCTATTGCTTTCCATTTTACCATGTTGACTTAGAAGAGTGTGCCTTTGCGATGGTCAGATAAGTGCGAGGAGAGCTTTCAAAATCTCAAGTCTCTATTGACCTAAACCACAATTTTGGCTCTACCGGTGGAAGGGAAGGATTTCGCCATCTATTGTGATGATTCACGGATCGGTTTGGGTTGTGTGTTGATGCAAGAAGGAAAGGTGAAAGCTTATGCTTTGAGGCAGTTGAAGGTTCATGAGAAGAACTACCCCACTTATGACTTAGAGTTGGCGGTAGTAGTATTTGCTTTGAAAGTTTAGAGGCATTACCTTTATGGTGTCCATTGTGAGGTGTTCATGGATCATCGTAGTCTTTGGCATGTTTTCAACAAGAGGGACGTGAATTCAAGGCAGCATAGGTGAATGGAGTTTCTCAAATATCATGATAATACCATTATTTTTCATCCGGGCAAGGCTAATGTGGTAGCGGATGCGTTGAGCCGAAATGCGGTGGGTATGGGTAGCTTGTGCGTTTGATCGCAGAGGAGCTTTCTTTAGTTATAGAATTTCAATCCTTGGCTAATAGTATGGTGAGACTTGATATTACAGAACCAGGCAAGGTTTTGACTTATGTGGAGGCGAGAGCGTCACTTTTAGAACAAATTAAGGCTCAATAAATTGAGGATGCAAAGGTGTGAAAGATTCAGGATAAGGTGTTGAAGGGAAAATCCAGGGAAGAGATTCTTGATGATGAAGTGGTGTTGAGGATAAATGGTTGTATTTGTGTTCCTCGTATTGTTGGGTTGACTATGTTGATTATAGAGGAGGCTCACAGTTCGAGGTATTTTATCTATCCGGGTGCTACTAAAGTGTACTGCGATTTTAGGTAGCATTATTGGTGGTGTAGGATGAAGAAGGATATAGTTGATCATGTGGCTCAGTGTTTGAATTGCCAAAAAGTGAAGTATAAGCATCAGAGACCAAGGGTATGACTTAGAGGATGTTATACCTGAGTGGAAATAGGAGCAGATTGCTATGGACTTCGTGGTAAGGTTACCGAAGGCTTTGGGCAAGTTTGATGCTATTCGAGTTTTCATGGATAGGTTGACTAAGTCTGCGCACTTCATTCCGGTTCATACCACTTACAATTCAGAGAAGTTGGCAAAGATCTACATTCAGGAGATTGTGGGGTTGCATGGGGTTCCCATCTCTATTATTTTAGACCAAGGCACTCAGTTCACCTCTCATATTTGGAAGACCTTGCAGAAGGAAATAGGGACTCAGTTAGATCTGAGTACGACATTTCACCCACAGACGGATGGTCAGTCCAAGCGGAGTATTCAGGTTCGAGAGTATATGTTACGGGCGTGTGTGATTGACTTTGGTGGCCATTGGGACTAGTTTTTGCCCTTAGCAGAGTTTGCCTACAAGAACAGTTATCATTCGAATATTGAGATGGCACCATTTGAGGCTTTATGTGGTAGGAGGTGTTATTCGCATGTTGGTTGGTTCGACGCATTTGAGGTGAAGCCATAGGGTACAGGCCTGTTGAGAGATTCCTTGGGCAAGTGACGTTGATTCAGGAGAAGCTCATAGCATCTCATAGTAGGTAGAAGGAGTATGCGGATTGGAAGATTCACGATGTGGAGTTCATGGTTGGTGATCAGGTTTTGTTGAATATATCGACCATGAAGGGCGTGATGAGATTTGGGAAGAAGGGCAAGTTGAGTCTGAGGTTTATTATGCCATTTGAGATCATTCGGCACATTGGTGAGGTGGCCTATAAGTTGGATTTACCACTAGGTTTATTAGGTGTTCATCTCGTATTCCATGTTTCGATGCTGAAGAAGTACCTTTCAGACGAGTCCTACATAATCAAATGGGACTCGGTGCTTTTCGACCAAAATCTGGCATTTGAGAAAAATCTGGCATTTGAGGAAGTTCTGTTACAATCTTGGATAGACAAGTCAGAAAGTTGAGACCAAAGAAGTAGCTTCATTGAAGGTGCAATAGAAGCACCGTTCGGTTGAGGAGGCAACCTGGGAGACCGAGGTAGATATGTGGAACCGATATCCCGAGTTGTTCGTCATTTCATGTACCTTCCTTCCTATTCTCTTCCTTATCGTTCAAGGATGAACGATTATTTGATTGGTATCTGATGTTACGACACGTTGGTCGTTTATTCCATTTCAGCATTCTATTCCCCAAACTAACCTTCTTGTGATTTCCTTTAGGTGTTTATAACTTGCGGAGATGTGTGGCACGCTTTTCGAGGTAATCGGGTTGTCTTAGGATGGGCAAATCCTAAAATTGAGTTTCCTTAAGTCTTGAAAATGAAAAGTTTGACTAAAAGTTGACTTTTAGGTAAGCGCATTCGTAGAAGATGATGTGAGTGACCATGATAATACGGGTGTCGATGACTAGGTGTGGACCTCAGGGAAAGACCAAGGCTAATTTCCTCCCAAGACTTTTAAGTATGGAACTCCGCTAAATGTTGTATAAACCCTTCTAGGCTACTAAAACAAATATATAGATTGTGGAAAGAAACGATTGGGCCAATATTAGATAAGAACTTCAATCAACTCCTGACACTCTCTCATTGTCATTAAGGAAGGTAAATGTTCTAAATAGTCTATGACCCTTTTCTGTTGATCTCCACTCAAGTTCGCCCACCATATCCTCAGTAATTCGGGTGCCTCAACCACTAAACAATTAGTTTTAAGGGGAACGGTTTGAGAGCTTTGGCACATTCACATTTCCAATTAGCACATAGTGGGATGCGGTGTCTTTAGGTCATAGACATTTTAGACACCAGGGTGGGCCTCTAATGAACTTAAATACTCCTCACGTATTTAAGTTGTCTTAGGTAAATGCGCTAAATATTGGGATTTATCTTCACTATATCCTAGGTGGACTATATTTGGCTTTTGCAAAACACATGGAACCCGAGTGAACAACTCGAGGTGAACCATTATCAACGGTTTGGGGACCACACACCAACTGAGTATCTAACATGTTCCAAGAAAGTTTATGGTTTTATAGTGGAGGACGACCGCGAATCCAAATATCATTTTTGTGCTTAGATACAAGTGTGTGTGATTGTCATGTGGTGGATTTTTATGTCATGAATGCAATGACAATTTACATATAAATTTAAACAAATAAGCAACTAAATACAAATAAAGCCATAAATATTGAAACCCTTATGGTTAGGACCTAGCTAGTTGAAATCCAGAAAGAGTCAACATATGTTACTGTTCACTTTTACACGAGCACATAAAAGATATTTCATAACTTGATTCTTTATTGGTTTCCTAAACAGAGTCGCCACCTAATTTATTATGAAAATTAGGAAACTGTTTGTACTAAGGTTAGTCTTCTTGAAACCTTTTTAAGTACCAACTTTCGGGTAAGGGTCCTAGTGATGATTCCCTGAAGAAGGTGTTAGACACCTCGAAAGGAATCTGCACAATGTGGGTGACCTACGATTTTAAATTTGTGGCTAAAAGGTATATATTTGCTTAAAATGTGTTTAAAGGGATATGTATAAAACTAGGAGAATTAGTAAAGCCATGTCTTTACTTGATCATTCATGGCATGTTTTTTTGAAAGAGAAACTCGTTAGAATCATTTTGATTTTTTAGTAAAAATGAGATTAACTTATCCAAAAGAGTTAATTAACCTTTTACTACTTTCTAGACCAAAATACACGCAAAGTTTTCCTTTGGTAAATTTCTACTTCAATTTGGTCTAAAGTAGTATAAATTCAATTATTTCTTTTTGAATTAGTTTAGAAAACGGTCTAGTATAAAAAATAAAAAAAAGGACAACCGGGAAACTAAACTCCCGCTATGCACGGGGTCCGAGGAAGGGTCGGACAACAAGGATCTATTCTACGCAGTCTTATCTTGCATTTCTACCAGAGACTGTTTCAACGACTTGAACCCATGACCTCCTGATCATATGACAACAACTTTATCAATTACTCCAAAGCTCCCCTTTAGAAAATGGTCTAGTATATCCCATTTATTTTAAAAGCCATGGTTTTGCAAATAAATGCGACTTTACCAAATTTCTTCTTTGTTTCAGATTTGAAAACTCACTGCTGAAAAATCATCATTTTTAAACTGATTTTTGCACTAAAGATCCCTCTTAAGAAATCCAGAAATAGAATGAATTTCATGCTCAACTGTTTTGCAACGAAAGTGCACTTTTCACTCCAAATAGCTTAAACAGTTCAGATAACCAGTTTTAAACCTATCTTTCACCAAAAATCTATTTTTAACTCTCGTCAGACCCGAGAATCGCTTTTCCATTTGAAGAGGCTATTTCATATTAGTTTTATAAAAAAAATCAATCCTGAGTTTGATTAAGCCTCGTAAAACAGGTGTTACTACCATTCCAACAATCTTAGAATCGTTTGCCTACTCGAAATTTCAACTAGATCCTAATGGGTTTAAATAATAGAAGTGTTTTACAAATACAATACATATATATGAAGTGAAAATAATAGCAAAATGGGCTGATGGGCTTACTAAGCTCATCAATGTAAATACACAATTTTCACCCATTGGTGGGCCTTCAATTCTGCTTCCAGGACATGCTGTCTCTCTGTACGTTTGTACGAGAGGTGGGCCCATTTAGCAGGGCTGACTCGATATAGAATATGTGATGGGCCTCTGGCCCAATGAGATAATGCAAAAGGCTGGGATAAAGTTCAATTTGGACTCTTGGATGAGTTATTCATGCAAGGGGGAAAATAAGAAAATGGTTAGAGGGTACCTCTACTTAGCAAACAATATATTAAAGAGACCAGAACACTTTATCACTTAACCGCACAAAAAATAGCTTAGATATACACCAAATATACAATCCATACATATATACACACACACTTTGTATACTAGAAATATATCAGGTACATTTGATTGTATATCATTTCATTATGCAAACAAGAAGGAAAGGGGGAAGGCAATGTTGACACCCAATTTTGTCCCATCTTTTATGATTTTATTTGTAATTTTTAATATTTTTACACTTTTAAAATAATTTTAAAATTAGGCATATATGTGTGTATCTTCGTATTATTATTATTATTCGCATATTTTATATCATTTTGCATTTTATAATAATCATAAGTTATCCGAAAATTCTATGTTATTTTATTCTCGCAAAATTGCATCGCATTTCCCTTTTATTAAGCACTAAACATTTTGCAAATATTATATTTTATTATTATCACGTCGTTATGTTATTTTAAATAATTCACATCTTTTACAAAATATATATATGTTTTAATATTAAACCCCTTTTATATTTTTCAATTCCTAACCCATTTCATTTTTCCAACCCAATACAAATTCTACCCAAACAAAATTCACAAGCCCAATCCCAAAATTAGTGACCCATTCCTTACCCTTCCAAGCCCAACCATTGGCCCAACATCCCTTCCCTTTATTTCCCTCAATTCCCCACAACCCACAACCAAAGCCCACTGCGTGGCCCAACCGGAATCAGCCTAACCCGTCGCCCAAAATGAAAAACCCAGACCATCACCTTTGCCCCTTTTAATTCCCTAAAAACCCAAAACCCTTAAAACCAAAATCAAAAAAAGCGAACCCTACCCTTCTCTCAATCACCGCTGACCCCCTTCCCCCATACCAGCCGTCCGCCGGCCACTCGCCTCGCCGCCACCACCAACTCCCTTCGCTGACTGACACCATAAAAACCCGCGACCCATGCCCTCAATCCGCGATTTTTGGCTCTTTATTTTGAAATTCAAACTCATTCCTTGAAGCGTTCTTGGGAATCCACCTATAAATACCCCATGATTGTTCTTCATTTGAAGGGGAGATTTTAGGGGAGAAAAAATAGATTTTCAGGAAGGATTTTAGGAAGATTATTCCATATATACATAAATATTTTGTTGTGTTCTTGAGTTTAAAGCATTTGGCTTCTTTGTTGTTCAAGAATCAAGTCCAAAAGGTTTGTCATCCCCTTTGATTCTCTCGACATTTTCTTCTTTGATTTGGTCGTTAATTCGCCGTTAAGATAACATTTTAATTCTTGCATTTCATATTTATGTATGTTGGTTATCCGAATTTGGTGTTAAGATTTGATTTGGATCATCGATTTTGGTAGATTCACTTGTCTCAAATCTCGATTTAAATTTCCAAATTTCTTGCATTATTCGCTTTTGTTATCATCGTTATCTGAAATTGATGAAATTATTTGACTCGTCAACACACGATTAAGATTGATCATCGACCGCCCGTCAGATCGACTTAGATTTTCCCAATTTTCTTACATTGTCATTGTTATCATTGGTTATCACGAAATTGATGAAATTATTTGATTCGGTCAAACTCAATGAATTGGTCAGTCATCACTGGCCTGTCGATCTGATTTGAACATTTTCAGAATTCTTGCATTTCATATTCTTGTTATCGTTATCTCAATTTGGTGTTGAAATCGATTCGAGTTTGGATCAGTCGATGGGTCAAACATCTTGACAGTCGGATCGACCGATTTGAACATTTTCGTAATTCTTGCATTTCATATTCTTGTTGTTGGTTATCCAAACCTGCATCAAATCGATTTGGTATGAATCAACGATTCGTCTGATCATCGATTCGGCCTGTCGACCCGATTGGATATTTCGAATTTCGTAACTCGAAAGTCGGAGTATTTTAAATTTGCTTTAACGCTTCGTTTCTTTGGCAATCGCTTTTATCTTGTTTTATTAATATCGCATTAAGGCCGTAAATTGAATTCGAGGCGAGCTTTCTTCTTCGTTTCGCTTCTGTTTTTTTGTAGTTTAATCCTGCTTTTAGACATCCGCATAACGGATATATTATTGTTATTAAGTTTACTTGTTTTAAATTTCTGCACTGATATTTTATTGCTTTTTCTTGTTGAATAAATACTGTATTTCGGCGCTGCTTTTTCTGTTGATTTGCTTGCTCAGATTCGATATCTTTTCTTGTTTTATCATTTTTTACCGCTTTTAAACTGAACAGCATTTTTCAAACATTGCTTTCTATTTCAGTTCACTGCTTCAAAGATTCAAATATTTGTTCTCTTTATTTCTTGCTTTAAACTAGACATCGCGTCATTTTCGGAAATTGTTTTTACTGCTTCTCGTTTCAAGCTATCGCTCACTCACGCTGCTGTTGCCTGATTTTATTTACTGGTTTGAACACGATACTACAGCGGCGATGAAAATATCCGTCGATTTTGAGGCCTACACAGCTTGCAAAGACGGAAATATAACTGGCAATGATGAAGACTTAAACCTTTTTTATCCGAGATCAACATGTTTAGTAGGCGAGGTGACTAAAATAACCAACAAGTTATATATCGCAAAGCCACGGCGTGATTATAGTGATCTTTCTATTTCACCCGAGAGACCAACACGTTTAGTAAGCGAGGCAATCAAAAATAAACTACATTAGTCATATGTTTGCACCACGACGTGATTGGAATGTTCTTTTTCAAAATTTAAGTTCGAAAGCCCTTCGCATGATCAAAACATTCAACTTTGCTTTGAATACTGGATATGAAGTTATTTTGTATTTAAATGTTTCTAACCGTTTGTTCTTGTGACTTGGGGATTAAAGTAAATAACGACAAATATTCCTCGGAGTTTATTTATTGTTATTTCTTTCTTTAATTCAGCTTTTATCTCGCTTTGTATTGTAATATTATTTATCGCACTTATGTAATTATTGAAATGCTTAGAATAGGCAAACTTAGGATTTATTCATAGGTTAGTTTAAGATTTGAAACCCGTCGCTAGCTTATTTATTTGTAGGCTCGCAAACTTAGAAATCCTCCGCTAGTTTATTTATTTTAGGCTCGTCACGCGTATTCAAGATTTTCAAAACAACTTTCGTCATCTTTTATTTGCTTTATTAATCATAACGAATAAGTTTATCTTTTGTCAATTTACAATTCAATGATTCCCAAAATTTTACTTCTTTGGCATTATAAATAAGTTATTTTACTATCAATTGTCAAAATACATATTTTTTCAACTCTACATGTATTTCTCTTTAGATATCATATAAATGCATATTTTGAAAAATCTCTACATTTATCTATCTTTTAAAATGCATCCTTTTTCTAATTATTTGCAAACGTCTTTTAATCTATTATACTTGTAAAACATGCATTATTTCTACCAATAATTAACCTGAGTTTTACCGGATAACCGAAAGTTACCGGATCTTAAAGGATGCCTAACCCCTTCCCTTTAGGATAATAAAGAACCCTTACCTAGAATCTCGATAGTTTCAGACCTTAAAATTGGAGTTACATTGCAGACTTAGTTTAATATTTAGGTGTCCTAATTCACCGTAAAAATAATAATTAGGTGGCGACTCCTCAACCCTTTACCCAGAATCATCGGACACGTCCGGCCCGCTTTGACCCGAGCGAGGTCAAAACAGGCGCGACAAAGATGGCGACTCCACTGGGGACTTTTTTCAGGTTCCTAACCATAGCAAATTCAGGTTAATTATAATTGTGCTTTACTTTCACTCTTTGTTTGATGTAATGCTTTGATTTGTTTCCTTTATGAATTATTTTTTTTTTTGCATGCATAACTGCTTTAATTTCTATATTTTTTGCTTATCATAAATTGGCATTTCGTTCATATTTCTTCCACTCTGGAAAATTGACACTATCACACACTACACGCGAGGTGTGTTTTACGCACCCGCAAATTTCTTTCAATCTACCAAAATTTAGGAGAGTTGGCGTATGCGCGGAGTGACCGGACCATCTGGTGGCCGCGTAGCCTTCTCACTCGAGTAGTCCGCTCGGGAACCTTGTGTCTAGTCAGCCAAATCTTAGAAAATATAAGATAGAGCTATACCACCATTTATTTTAAGTCATGCATGCATACACCTTAGGTGGGTCGATCCTTGGTATCGACTCCACAATTAAGAAATCCGCCAAAGATGTCTACGGGTCTCACAACCCAACGACCAATCATCATATTATGTGTAGCGTGATAATGATAGACTAATCCAAGACTAATCATGACATCTTTGCTGAAATTGGAAAATGTACATTCATTTTGTCTCATTTCACAAAGCATTGCGTTTAGCTTGGATCAAATCTGTCGTAATCCCGATATCTGGCGTTTAGGCCCACCTCCGGCATAAGGGAGGCCCCATGCATATTAGGATGCGCATTTAATTGCCTTACAATCATTTTGTTGTTTTCTCCTGCTTTTTCACTATGTGCATATTATTTAAAGCAATAAATACTCGCCTTGTACTAACTTGGTTTTTTTTAATTTTTTTAGAAGGTTTATTTTGTCTAGTTTATTTTCCCAAAGGTTGATTTATGCTGACTAAAATCGGAGGACCATCCCTACTTCACGAGGTCAAAGGCCCAATCCTTCAAAGAAATGACTCGATTCAGATGCATCCAACAGATCGACTGAACTTATTACTCTTTCCAGAGATGAACCAGAGACTTCAAAATAGAAATGCTATCGCTCAAGAAAATACATCGCCTAACTGTTACAATGATGGCACCATGCAGATCGAGATAGAGCGGCTCCAAAATCTCACCAACCTCGTCCCATTAGCGCCAATACCCCACTCGAACAAGGGACTAATGCAATCGCACCACAAATTTTTTCATCTCCGAACCGCCATTTCCCCAAAACCTCCCCAAAATTCGCCACTAAACAAAACCGATCCACAACACACTAATCCGCAAGCTAGTCCACAACAAAGCTCCGCCACAAATGATCCTACTCATTCACAACTCCACATACCCAAATTAATCCACTCATCCAAAACACTTCTTCCGCGCAAAATCACCAGTGCACTAACACATATTGATGGCACACACCGTGATCACAAAGAAGCAATATGTGCCGCCAATATATGCCACTAAGCTCAACCTTTCACCACCACAATACCAAACATGGCTCTTCAGGAAATCAGCCAGTGTGAAGAAATGGACAGGCGGGTAATGATCAGAACCGGTGAAAGTGTGGCGAGAGAGATTCATAGCCTAAAAGAAGCATTCAAAAATATCCAAACCAGCAAGGGACATGAAGGACTTGAGTATGAAGATCTGTGTATGCATCCCGACATTGAATTGCCTGTAGGATATAAGGTGCCAAAATTTGACTTGTTTGATGGGAAAGGAAATCCTTACTCTCATTTGAGATCGTACTGCGACAAACTGGTTGGGGTAGGTAAAAACCAGGCCATCATAATGAAGTTGTTCACAAGGAGTTTGACAGGAGAAGCACTCGACTGGTACACAAGTCAGGACCCGCAAAAATGGCGTAATTGGGGCACGATGGCACAAGATTTCGTGGATGATTTAAATTCAACATCGACACGCTTGGACAGATTTTATCCGATGAAGTTGGAAAAGAAGTCCACGAGACCTTCAGAGAATATGCCATGAAGTGGAGGCGTATAATGAAAGTTCAACCCCGATAGAAGAAAGCGAGATGACCACTCTCTTTGTACAATCTTTGAAAGATGCAACATACTATGAGAGAATGATAAGCGCCATAGGACGAGGTTTCTCTGGTTATAAGGATGGGAGATTTTATAGAAGAGGGATCGAACAGGAAGAATTACAAACTTTGTAGCATTGCAAGCAACAAGTGAGACAATCCACGGACTCATTTGAGGGAGCAAGAAAGAGGAAGAGAGACGGAGTGTCCTCTGTGGTGAAAATATAGGCCAAATCAAATGTCAACCTACCAAATGCCATCACCCCACCTCCCTACTACAATCAAAACAACCAAAGTCCTCACTTTTCCTATTATTACCCATACGCCTAAAGCCCTCAACCTTACTATCAATACCCACGCTTTGGTCCCTACCCCGTCTACCATACCCATCCAATATATAGCTCGCTCGAGCGCTTCATCCGAAGATCCCCACAATATCAGCCCGCATACTTGCCTTCATCCACAAGTCCATGCACCAAATGCACCTGCACTGCGCCAAGAACAAAAAGAAAGCCAGCCAAACCTATACACCTTTAGTCAACTCTCGAGCCCAATTATATGAAAGACTGAAACCGCAGAATACTTCTCGCCCATCCCGTGAAATGTCCCCAATCCTGCTTCCAAAATGGCACGATGAGACTAAGCATTGTGCGTATTACCACTCGGGATCTCCTCGGCACGATAATCGAGAACTGATATGCCTCGTAAACAAAATTGAGACATTGATCAAAGAAGGAGTTATCCAACCGAAAGGACCTTCCTAATGTAAACGATAACCCTTTGCCGATCATGACAATACCAATGTGAACATGATTCTTGTTGATGAAGAACACAACTTGGGGAAGGGACCATTGTGCCAATCCGTGATAGAGGAAAGGTTGAATCATCGGCCTTTGTCACCCCTATGATTACGATCCAAGTGAGGGCACCGCTTGGAGTAAGTGTTTCCTCCAAAGTCGCAGGTCATGACATCATCTTTTCTTGGAAAAGTCTTATCAACCATTCTCCGGAAGGAAGGAGACGCTTCTTTACCAAAGTCCTGCTCCATCTTTGGGTCGGCCATTGGTCAAAACATGCGCCACTCAGAATCAAAGGAGGACAATGCAGCCCGACCTCGCAAGGGATTCAAAAGATTTTTCATGAATGAAGAAGCAAATGCAACGCGTGATTCTCAATGATCACGCTAAGCTCAACCCGATTGGGATGCGAGCAATGAGATGTTTTTCGGGAAAATTGGACATGTACTCGCCTTGTTTCTCCCGTAAATTAGTTAACCGCATTAATATTTAATGAAACAATGCGATTCGATTGAGGTCACGAATCACATATATGCATTTAATGTGTTTTGCCTCTACCTTTTGGAAAAGCTTAAAATGACAACTGCATTGCTTTTGCTATTTTTAAAATATGTTTTGTTAAATAATTTTCTTTCTTTTTTCATCATGCAAACTAATTTATTTGGCAATATGTGACATATAATGAAACAAGCAAACAAAGTCTCAAACAACAAGCAAGACTTCGTAGAATATAAGGAGAATCACAACCGGAAGAATTGAGGCGTTTTTTGGAATAAGTCAAAGCCGATTTGGATGAAACATCAAGATGGTTGATAGTTAAAAGCATTGGCACGGACGCTTTGCCATTGGTACTCTTAGGCTACCACATTACGATCGGGATTTCTACCGGGCAAATGGCTATTTCTTTCGCAACCAAGTGAATACGTAATCATTTACTAAGAGACTGATTGATGAAAGCAGGATATGGACGCGTTGTCCTGTGGCAACTTTATCGAATAGAATGGCCAAAAACCATCAATGCATGCAGTGAAGAGATACCATATCTAAGATTAGTTATTCTCATGTAATGCATTTCTTATGTTGTAAAATTGCGCTCCCAAAGCGGGATACGCAGCGAACCCATGTAGGTTCCGCTTTAGATCACAAATTTCCCCAATCTCTTTTCTTTGTAACCTGAACTACGTCATGACCTGATTCCCTCGGCGGGATACGTAGGCGGCCACATCGGCTTCGGTCCCACTTTTAGAAAATCCTTACAAATCACATTTCTTTGTAACCTGAACTACGTTATGACCTGATTCCCTCGGCGGGATACGTAGGCGGCCACATCGGCTTCGGTCCCACTTTAAAAACCCATAAATCTCCTTGCTTGACTCAACTACGTTATGACCGATTCCCTCGGTGGGATACGAGGCGGCTACATCGGCCGGTCCCCATCTTTAGAAAAACCTCACAATCTCCTTTGCTTGTAATGAACTACGCCATGACCGATTCCTCACGTGGGATACGTGAGCGCCTAAATCGACCGGTCCCACCATTAGGAAATATTTTCTCCTTTATCTCACAAAAGACAAAAATGCACCCATCTCGATCACCCCGATAGGACATGCAAGCAACCAGGACAAGACTCGGTTGTCCGCTTAAAAGATCATCATCCTCACATATCGGAAACCGGGGCATTTTTAAGGGATCACTACCAGGACGCCGATAAACATGGAAAAGCATCTGAAACTAAGTCTTCAAATTCCTAAGAGGATTTTGGATAAGACGCTTTGCTCTGCTTTCAACGATGTCACTGCCGACAGATATTTACATATATGCATACTTTCTTATAAGCAATTTATTTTTAACAAATATTTTCCATTAGAGTTCGGATGTAACTTTTACATATATGCCTACTTTATTATGTTTTATTTATTTCACCAAATATTTTCATTAAAATTTGACAAGATTTTTATTACTAATATGCATACTTTCTTATACTACGCTTTATTTTCACCAAATATTTTCATTAGAGTTTGACAAGATATTTTACATATATGCCTACTTTCAGATAAGCAAATCATTTTCAACAAATGTTTTCATTAGAGTTCGACAAGAACTTTTTAATGATAAGCATACTTTCTTATAAACAACTCATTTTCAGCAAATGTTTTCATTTAACGGTTAGCTAAGATCGGGAACTGCACAGGCTGGTCCGAATCGCCAGGACATGCAGCTATCAAGAGCCAAAGCCACCAAGTCAACGCTAATCAACCGCCTCCCAAACTCACAAATTTTCTTTGAGTACAGGTTCTTTAGGTTGAAAAAGAAGGGAAGCCACATCGCTATGATGATCAATTCCCCAAAGAATTTCGGCACTACAACTCACTACAACGACATGCTCTTGTTCGCATTTATACGAAGACATCATCTTGACCTACTGTGGTCCCGAGGCTACTATGTCTGCACAAAGATGTTATTTCGGATCACAAAGAACGACAACAAGGCAAACCCGACGGCAAAGGCGCCGTGATCACATTTTCGCCGTCGCCGTGACGGCGACATTTCAATTCACATGAGTTTGGATCGGCGAAGATTCAAGACAACGTGGAGCCCTATTACGACCAAACTGACGGCATGACGCCACTTATATCTCTTACAACAGATTAACATTACAATAACGCCATCGACAAGTTATGGCAAAGACACAATCATCTTCTACAAGATCTCCCGACGCCAATAAAGACTACAATGACGCTTCATGACTATCTTTACGGCAATGCAAAGAACTATCTTTACGCATCTCAACGTAAGGCCAATAAAGATTACAATGACGCTTGGCGGCCAAGACTATCTTTACGCATAACGCATCAACTATCTTTACGGTAATGGCAAATAAATATCTTTTCCCGCGATCTCAACGATGTCAACAAAGATTACAATGACGCTCTTCAAAGAAGAACTATCTTTTGCACGGCAATGCAACAAATATCTTGTACCGATCTCAACGACGTCAACAAAGATTACAATGACGCTCCTTCAACGCGTAGCCTATCTTTACAAAGAACGCAAAGACGATTAATTATCTTTATCAAGATCTCGACGACGCCAAATGACGCTCTTCAAACGCAAAGAACTATCTTTACGGCAATGCAACAACTATCTTTACGCATCTCAACGACGTCCAGCGATTACAATGACGTCTTCGCCAATAACTATCTTTACAACAACACAACAAATATCTTTACCGTGATCTCAACGACGCGTCAACAAAGATTACAATGACGCCTTCAACGCATCAATTATCTTTACGGCATTACAACAACGCTATTGACGCATCGCAAAGACATCAACTATCTTCAACAAAGATTACAACGACGCCAAAGACAAAATTATCCTGGCAATAGCAAACATCATTACAACAACGCGTCATCGACGTTACGCATCAAAGACAACAAATATCTTTTTATAAAGATTGCAACGACGCCAACAAAGATTACAATGACGCCTCAACGCAGACCAGCCTATCTTTTTACAAAGATTACAACAACGCGTCATTGACGAATCGCAAAGACATCAACTATCTTCAACAAGATTACAACAACGCCCAAGACGCGTTACGGCAAGACGACAACTATTTTTACAACAACAACGACATCAAGAAAGTCTATACAACGACGACATCATCAACGCTCATACAACGACGACATCAAAGAAAGTCTATACAACATCGACGTCAACAACATTACAACGACGTTTCAACACGACACGCCGATCCAACGACGCCATTTCAGCTCCCACCTTATAATGAGGGTATTTTAATTTCGATCGCGCCCACCTTATAACAAGGGAATTTTAATTTTACCAGCGCCACCTTATAACAAGGAATTTTAAGTTATTTTCTACAATTTTTCTCAGCTTATACACTAATTATATCTTAAGCTTTAGTTTTGCGGGAGTTTTTAATTTGCAGGAACTTCATCACACAGGGGACTATCTCTTCACAACCGAGGCAAATTGGTCGGCGACCTACTTCAACGTCGATCCGCTCTTTTCCAATAGTTTCTCAGATCTGGCGACTGGTGTCATCCTAAGTCGACATCGGGCATTGTTGCTTTGAATGTGCACCATCTTTTGCAACTTCACTTCCCAGGAATTCTATGCAGCCCCAGATGATCGACAAAATTAACTCACTAACTTCTTTGGCCGAAAAACTCTTTCATCGCCTCTCGGCCCAAAGAGGGGCATCTGTTGACACCCAATTTTGTCCCATCTTTTATGATTTTATTTGTAATTTTTAATATTTTTACACTTTTAAAATAATTTTAAAATATAGGCATATATGTGTGTATCTTCGTATTATTATTATTATTCGCATATTTTATATCATTTTGCATTTTATAATAATCATAAGTTATCCGAAAATTCTATGTTATTTTATTCTCGCAAAATTGCATCGCATTTCCCTTTTATTAAGCACTAAACATTTTGCAAATATTATATTTTATTATTATCACGTCGTTATGTTATTTTAAATAATTCACATCTTTTACAAAATATATATATATATGTTTTAATATTAAACCCCTTTTATATTTTTCAATTCCTAACCCATTTCATTTTTCCAACCCAATACAAATTCTACCCAAACAAAATTCACAAGCCAAACCCCAAAATTCGGCCAACCCATTCCCTTACTCCTTCCAAGCCCAACCGGGCCGCCCAACATCCCTTCCCTTTATTTCCTCAATTCCCACAACCCACAACCAAAGCCCACTCGTCGGCCCAACCGAATCGCCCAACCCGTCGGCCCAAATGAAAACCCGACCCATCACCCTTTGCCCCTTTTAATTCCCCTAAAAACCAAAAACCCTTAAAAACCAAAAATCAAAAAAAAGAAACGAACCCTACCCTTCTCTCAATCAGCCGCCGCGACCCCACACCCCCCATACCGGCGACCCCACGTCTCCGGTCACCTCGCCCCTGCCACTACCAACTCCTTCGTCATACGACACCATAAAACCCGCGACCCATGCCCCTCAAATCCGCGATTTTTGGCTCTTTATTTTTGAAATTCAAACTCATTCCTTGAACGTTCTTGGGGGGGAATCCACCTATAAATACCCCATGATTGTTCTTCATTTGAAGGGGGAGATTTTCGGGGGAGAAAAAATAGATTTTCGGAAGGATTTTCGGAAGATTATTCCATATATACATAAATATTTTGTTGTGTTCTTGAGTTTAAAGCATTTTGGCTTCTTTGTTGTTCAAGAATCAAGTCCGAAAAGGTTTGTCATCCCCTTTGATTCTCGATTTTTCTTCATCGATTAAGTTCGACCGCTGATCGACCAGTTCCGCTCGTAACATTTTCGCAATTTTTGCATTTCATATTTATGTATGTTGGTTATCCCGAATTTGGTGTTAAGATTTGATTTGATTATCTTGATTTTGTCGGATTCTTGACCAGTCGATCGACGATTTAAATTTCCAAATTTCTTGCATTGTTCTTTGTTAAAGTTATCATTAAGTTATCCAAAATTGATGAAATTATTTGACTTCGGGTTGAACACGATTGAATTGAAACATCGACGGTCGGGTCGACCTTGCTTAGATATTCCCAATTTTCTTACATTCTTCTTTGTTGTTATCATTGGTTATCTCAAAATTGATGAAATTATTTGATTAGGTTGAAACTCCAATTCGGTCGGTCATCGACCGGGTGGTCGACCGATTTGAACATTTTCCGATTCTGCATTTCATATTCTTTGTTATTGGTTATCTCAATTTGGTGTTGAAATCGATTCGAGTTTGGATCATCGATCGGTCAGATCATCGACTTGGCTCGTCGACCCGTTTGAACATTTTAATTCTTGCATTTCATATTCTTGTTGTTGGTTATCAAATCGGTAATGAAATCGATTTAGTGCATGAATCATCGATTGGTCGCCTGATCATTTGATTGGTCGCCGTTGACGGATATTTCCGCAATTTCGTAACTCGGTCGAATATTTTAAATTGCTCCGCCGCTTTCTTTGCTTGTTTCTTGTTTATTAATATCGCATTAAGGCCGATTTAAATTGAATTGAGGCCGAGCTTTTCTTTCGCTTTAATATGTTTTTGTAGTTTAATTGTTTTTGACATCCGTATAACGGATATATTATTGTTATTAAGTTCTTGTTTTAAATTTCTTGACGGATATTTTACTTTGTTTTTAGCTTCGAATAAATACCGCTGACGTCGGTATTGTTGTTTTTATTTCGATTTCGCTTGTTTTGTCAGACATTCTTGTTTCTTTGTTTTATCATTTTCTACCGCTTTAAATCAACACCGTGATTTTCAAACATTGCTTTCTATTTTGATTCTTTGTTTCAAGATTCAAATATTTGTTCTCGCTTTCTTGTTTTAAACTAGACAGCGTCATTTTCGGAAATTGTTTTTCCGCCTCTGTTTTTACGCATCGCTCACTGCCGCCGCCGCTTTTTTACATTCCGATTTTATTTTACTGATTTGAACACGATACTACACTGTAGATGAAAAATATCAAGTCGATTTTGAGGCCTACATGGTTGCAAAGACTAAATATAACTGGGGCAATGATGAAGACTTAAACCTTTTATCAGAGATCAACATGTTTAGTAGGCGAGGTGACTAAAATAACCAACAAGTTATATATTCGCAGCCACGACGTGATTATAGTGATCTTTCTATTTCACCCGAGAGACCAACACGTTTAGTAGGCGAGGCAATCAAAAAATAAACTACATTAGTCATATGTTTGCACCACGACGTGATTGGAATGTTCTTTTCAAAATTTAAGTCACGAGCCCTCCGCGATCAAAACATTCAGCATTTTGAATACGGATATGAAGTTATTTGTATTTAAATGTTTCTTAACCGCTTTGTTCTGAATGACTTGGGGATTAAAGTAAATAACGACAAATATTCCTGGAGTTTATTTATTGTTATTTTCTTTCTTTAATTCGACCTTTTTATCTCGCTTTGTATTGTAATATTATTTATCGCACTTATGTAATTATTGAAATGCTTAGAATAGGCAAACTTAGGATTTATTCATAGGTTAGTTTAAGATTTGAAACCCGTCGCCAGCTTATTTATTTGTAGGCTCGCAAACTTAGAAATCATTCGCTAGTTTATTTATTTTAGGCTCGTCACGCGTATTCAAGATTTTCAAAACAACTTTTGTCATCTTTTATTTGCTTTATTAATCATAACGAATAAGTTTATCTTTTGTCAATTTACAATTCAATGATTCCCAAAATTTTACTTCTTTGGCATTATAAATAAGTTGTTTTACTATCAATTGTCAAAATACATATTTTTTCAACTCTACATGTATTTCTCTTTAGATATCATATAAATGCATATTTTGAAAAATCTCTACATTTATCTATCTTTTAAAATGCATCCTTTTTCTAATTATTTGCAAACGTCTTTTAATCTATTATACTTGTAAAACATGCATTATTTCTACCAATAATTAACCTGAGTTTTACTGGGATAACCGCATAGGATTAGCGGATCTTAAAGGATGCCTAACCCTTCCTTTAGGATAATAAAGAACCCTTACCTAGAATCTCGCTTAGTTTCAGACCTTAAAATTGAGTTACATTGCAAAGACTTAGTTTAATATTTAGGTGTCCTAATTCACCGTAAAAATAATTAGGTGGCGACTCCTCAACCCTTTTTACCCAGGAATCACCGGACACGTCCGCGCTCCGCTTTGACCCGAGCGAGGTCAAAACAGGGCGCGACAGGCAATGTCCGAGAAGAAGCATACACTACAACCTGATATACATGGGATATTCACAGATATACAGAGGGTATACACTTGTATACTGAGTGTATATACCTCTATATACTTGAAAAATATTAGTATACTAGGTTGCAGGTTTCATCACATTAAAGGAAGGAGAGGGAAAGAGCTATAACCCAGCAAAAAAATATACCTATATTACACAGAGAGTCAACACTTAGCAACTAACAACAACATTCCTAATGATTTCAGAAAAAGGAAAACCAGACAAAGCAATGCAACACACTCTACATATGCTCAATATACTACACATGGTGTACTTGTCTTCAAACTTACCATAGCCTATTTTTCTAATACCTTATGCCTTGCTTTCAAACAAATGTAATCCAAACACATTAAAATTCTAAACTTAAACATGATAGCGTTCAATTTATACATGATAGAGACAACATAGTAGTCCTCATACAAGTTTATGAACCTTGACAATTTGATTAGACAAGACTAAGGGTGGCCAAAGGGGCAAGGGGAGGGGCGGGTCCCGACCGGACGGGACCCGACGAGACGGGGTAGGGCGAGATCGGTCCTCCGACGGAACTAGCAAGTCGAGGCGGGATCAGATTTTTTCAATTTTTTTTAACCTAATTTAAAAAAATAACATATACAAACACCTCAATAATTGAACAAGACAGTGTAACACAAATATCTCAATGCTGTTTTGTGCCTCTTATATTATTTAATAGAAATATAATTTTTTTATAATATATTTTCAAAATTGCAACTTTATGGTCTTGAAAGCTGCAAATAACATAGTAAAATTATAATAAAAAAATAACATATTTCAAAACACATTTTCTAATTTTTTTTATAATGTCTTGTGGTTCTTCGGTTGGAATTGAAATTTGTTGGTTAAATTGCTCGACGTCGCTTCCACCTCCATCGGATAAGATTTCGTTGTAGTTTTCGTCATCTTCTTCGTTGATCTCTGGTTGGCCGCGCACCTTCTACGCTCCGCTCGTATCCAATCTCTGAATAATACTGCAATCTCCAAATTGTCTCCCGCTAATGAGTGTTTGTGCTCTCCTATTTGAAATCTTCCGACATAAAAAATGATTTCAGACGCTGTTGATGACGCTTGAATGTTCAACACATCTCGGGCCAGCTTTGATAGTGTCGAAAATGTCTTCTCATTCTCCCTCCAGTATTTCAGCAAGTCTTCACGTCTTTTTTCATTGAGAACTGTTTGGTACGGTACAACACCCTGCAAAACAAAAACAGCAAACTCGCTAACTTGATTAGTAGTGGTACCACTATACATTCTATTTCTAAGGCTTTCAATACTAGCTACAGAAACATGTCTTTTTTGACATTGTGTTGAAGAAGAAGATGGTATGAAAGCCGATTGGTTGCTAGCACTTTCTTGTTGGTAATATCTATATATTTTTTTACATTCATCGTGTATGCTAGATAAAACTTCCTTTTTAGCTGGTTCTTTAGGTGATTGGTCATTTGAATTTTTTAGAGTTGGAAGTGGAAGTACAATTATACAATCATAAATAGTTTTAATAAGTACTTTACAACCGTTTATTTTAATAGTCGAATTTAATACAATGCCAATAATATAAATAGTGGATATAGGAATAAAATATTTTTTTAATTTGATAAATAATTTTTAATAGGTGTCTTATAAGATAATTTTTTCATATATTCACTAAGTAATAAAAATATTAAAGCTATATAAAATAACATAATTGAAATAGTAGATAATACATACCGAAAAATTCTTTTGTTGCTTGATAAAATTTCCCTAAACAATAAGTTCTGAATTTTTTTCACAATCGTTATCTACAACCATATCAGTTGAATTTCGATTATGGGCGTTAAAAAATAAAGTTATAGGTCCTCTATAATAATAAACAACAAGTAGTTGTTCGTATAAAGTAGAGCTGGCCAGTGGCCCAGTCCCGCCCCGACACCACCCTGGTCCCGCCCCGAACCCTAGTTAAAAAAAAATTTGCGATATCGGGACTCAAACCGGGACGGGACAATGTCTCGTCCCGACCCGCCCCAGTCCCGCCCGAAACCCCCCCTTTTGCAAAAATACAACGACCATTTTACATTTTGACCGTTGTGCAACGACCATTTTTGACCTCCCCGAACCCCTTAATATTTATTTTTAACCCATAAGTTATTATATTTACACTTTAACCCAATTTTTCAACTATAAATACCTCATTTTCTCTTCATCTTTCTCACAAATCTTCCTACAATCTCTCAACAAGTCTACTAAATATTCAATTTTATTTATTCATTTGGGAATTGCGAGTGAAGTTGGCAACTAGCTTGAGGATCTTCCATCGAGCAACGTTTCAATTTTCAACCTCTTGATTACACGTCGACGTTACGTCGACGTTTGGTACATTCGTTCCTTCATTAAATTATTAGTCTGTTTATTTTATTTAGCGCACTTAATTTCATTTACTTTAATTATTTATTAGTATAATTATAAATTTATAATGGAATGATTTAAACGTATGCTTACGGGTAGGGGTCAGGCTTCTTCTAGTAGGGGCAACCAGGGCAAGAGTACTTCTTCTAGTCATCATATTCCTACACAGGATGATTTTGTTGATACTGAACATTTTCCTACAATACCATTAGATTTAGACGATGAGCTATTTTTTGGGACTCTAGAAGATTTTAATTTAAACGATAATCTAGATGATACACCCACTAATGTTGATGACAACACACCCACTAGTGCACCTTCAACTGAAATGCCTCTTATTCCCCCTAGTATGAGACGAGGTCCAGCAAAACGACCATTAAAACCAGATGCATGAACATTTTTTGATAGGGACGTAGATAATCAAGTAGCTAGACGTAAAATTTGTAAAGATGTTTTAAAATTGGAAAATGTCACGGTGGGACGGGGGGTTTAATGAGACACGTAACAAAGGCTCATCCAGCGCTAGGTATGCCCAACACGAGGCTTCAAAACCAGGTGCACAAATGCTTGCTCCATCGGGACAAGGTTCACATACTGATACTGTCCCGGACCAAGTACATGGTCAAATTAACCCTATGACGGGGGGAATTGTAGGCCCTAACTACAATAAACATATAGATAGGGAAGCAATAGCAAAATTAGTTGATGTGGAGGGTTTGCCTTTTTCATTTCCTTCATCTCCCGATTTTATTCATTACATTAGAGATATGTATAATCCTACTTTTAACGATTTTCCTAGATCAACTGTTAAGAGAGATGTATTTAAATTCGCACATGAATATCAACAGTATTTACGTTATTCATTATATCATTTTAATGACAAAGTGGCTATCACTTCTGATATAGACCGTAGTACTAACGACCATGATTATTTAACGGTAACTTATCATTGGATAGATTATAAATGGTCTATGCAAAAACGTATCTTAGCGTATAGATATATAGATAATAGGCACACTGGTAATTTTATTACGGATCGAAACAGCGAGACCCTTTCTTTTTATGGTTGGGGTTATAACCCAAAAATACACATTGACAAGAATGAGGTTCAACCCGATTCATCGCCTACGTGCCCTTTACGCCCAGTCATTCCGAAGAACACTTGCCCCCCCCCCCCCCGGTCTTACCGCGACTCTTTTGACTTTTGAAGTAGCGCGAGGCCCGAAAAAAAGATAGAAGAAACTCCGCTGAAAGTAGGGATTAGGGGTAGCTCCCTTGTCGACCAAGGGGTCAAAGCCAAAAATCTGATGAATAGAAGGAAATGAGCGATGCAACTGCCTGAATGTTGCACCCTAGATGGCGAAAGTCCAGTAGCCGAAAGCATCACTAGCTTACGCTCTGACCCGAGTAGCATGGGGCACGTGGAATCCCGTGTCTCCGAGTCAGCCCGCGCTTTTTCGAAGAATCCTGCACCCATGGGCAAACGGCCTGGCAGGCCTTCCCTTTCCGCCGGAGCTTCATGGGCGTTGCCCCGTTCCCCAATCAGATGTTTGGATGTGAGCTATACTCTGCGAGGAGCCAAACGAGCGTATGGCCTTGCCATTTGACCTATTTTCCCGTGTGACTAGGAATGCTCAGTGACAACCTCTCAATTGTCACCGTCTGGCCTCTCTTGCTACCACGGTAGCACCTAGTGTGGTCAGCACCAATCGTGTTCGGGCAACGAAGCTTACACTCATTCACATTGGTTCATCCTGCTATGCCCTGGGCCTTTTGCTCTTCTAACGTAAAAGGTGGCCGGCCATTCTTCAAGGCCGGCTTCTCTCTTCGGGAGCCTGCGCCCCGACCTTTTTGTGCAATAAACCCCTCCGGCCCGACAGCCAAAAGAAAGTTGATCAGACCGGGAACAAACGAGAAAAATGGGTCTATACAATCAATTTGACCGGGACATTGCTGACCATAAGTCGGTATGATGTAGTTCTCCTGCAGATTCAAGACAGAACGACCTGTACCACAACCACGGGGAAAGCGGAAGCATCGAATGGCGAAGATAGTTGGCTCGGCATGGAAGGAATGGGAAATCGTCAAGAATGACTTCTTTGTTGGCGGAACGAAGGGCTAAATTGCGAGAGTGATTCTCTGAGACGGTCTGGATTTTCAACGGGAAACCTTTCACCGCACCACACGATTCTTTCGCGAAACGTTCTTTCCACTCGACCATCTGTTCTATCTGTTCGAGTTTTGCTTCTCTAGCTTTAGGCCACTCGACTGTAAGGAGAGAGGGCTTTAGGCCACTCGCAAAGCAGTTGGTTGAAGCATGGCAAGGGGAGAATACTTTGAATGAATGTTGAATGGGAACTGGGATAGAAACTGCTACTGGCGGATCTTTGCCTAGAACCGAAGCTGACCTTTAGCTAGCCGACCATGTGTCATCGGATGGAAAAATGGATTGAGCTAGCTAATCACTTGATGACCCGGTGGAGAATGTGAACAGAGAGTCGCTCCCATAAACGAATGAATGGGACTCCCAGTCCTGATCGAACCAGAGATTCCTCTGCGTCTACTGCTATTGATGTGTCCACTCCCATTGACTCTTTTTGAGTAAGATCAGTAGGCGAGAAGCTCACATCCGACTCCATAGAAGGAAAGATCAGAGTCATCTTATCTTTACTACTCCCTAGAAGCCCCCTTCTCAAGCCTGAGGCCTAAGTTGGACTTTCTCTTTCTGCTACTTGCCACTCCGAATGAGCCAATAACTCGAAGGCGTTTGGCCGAGGGCTTCCAAACACATCATAAGCTAAACCGGTGCTGACAAATAACTAACCCGTAATGAATATGAAAGGTATAGTAATGATATGAATGACCCAGTATCGAATACTGGTAATAATATCAGCAAACGAACGTTCTCCTGTGCTTCCAGACATACTGAGCTCCACATATTCTTGTACAGTCAAAGAAGATCGATTCCATAAAAGATGAGATCAGTAAATGACAATTCACTGAAATTTCACCTTTGTGAGATCATCAATATTGTACCGAGGGCGTCTTTAGAGTATACCGAATCAGTATAGCTATCATTCTTCTGACACAGCAACGCAATTTGAATTAGTATCAAAAGTAAGTACTAAATAATTTCTTTTTGCCTTTACTTTTTGATGTAAAATCATCTTCCATTCAATAGAAAATTCTTTAGAAAATTCTTTCAATTCAACGAAAGAGATTCTCATATTCCCACACGGGAATAATCTCATTACCTTCCTGAGCAAGATCACATCCTTCATTACGAGCTTTTACACATGCTTCTAGAGCTACTCGGTTAGCTACGACACCTGGCGCAATACCCCAAGAATCATGATAAAGAAGGTTCGGTGGTTGTATAATTCCCAAGCAAAAAGTCGTATACTTTAAAAGTAGATGGAGTGATCAAGCGACCCTTCTAGCGCCAACATACATCCAATGGCATAGAGTGATGCGTCAGTATGAACATGGAATTCCTTGTAAAATATTTATCAAGTGTGCGATTATTACGGAATAACTGACTTACATTAGATAACGCTTCTTCTAACAATTATGCTATTACAATTTTAAAAAATAGTTTAACTCCATCTTTTATCATTTTCATATAAAATGCGGGTGTCATATATATAACTTAATTGTAAATGATGGTCTATCAATTTTTGAAGCATTCTTAGTAAAATACAATTTGCTATAAACTTTATTTTTAAAAATAATATAATACAACGAAGAAAAGAATATAAAAAAACTTGTCAAAATTGTCAACTACCTTATAGAAATATTTCAAAAGAAGTACTCACTAGGTGAAATTCTTTATACAAGCATATGACTATAGAAAATCTATAACTTTATCTTTTAACTCTCATAATCAAAATCCAGCTGATATGGTTGTAGATAGCGATTGGGTAAAAATTTTCGAACTTATTGTATTTTTAGAGAATTTTTTTCATGCAACAAAAGAATTTTCCGGTATATATTATGCTACTATTTCAACTATGGTGTTTTATATAGCTCTAATATTTTTATTACTTAGTAAATATATGAAAAAATCAGCTTATATGGCAGCTATTAAAAAAATATTTATCGAAATAAAAAAATATTTTATTCTTATTCCCACTATTTATATTATTGGTGTTGTATTAAATCCGACTATTAAAATAGAAGGTACTAAATCACTTATTGAAATTATTTACGATTATATAGAAGTACTACCACCTCCAAGTCCCAAAAATCCAAATCACCCACCACCTATTGAACAAACTAAAGAAGAAGTGTTGTTTAGCATAGAAGACCAATGCAAAAAAGTATATAAGTTTTACCAACAAGAAAGTGCTAGTAACCTACCGGCTCCCATACCATATTCTTCTTCTTCAACACAACCTCACAAAAGACATGTTGTTTCTGCGGCTAGTATTGAAAGCCTCAGAAATAGAATGTGCGGCTGTACCGCTACTAACCAAATTAGCGAGTTTGATATTTTTGTTTTGCAAGGTTCTGTACCGTACCAAGCAGTTCTCAATGAAGAAGGACGTGAAGACTTCTTTGAAATACTTTGGAGGAATGAGAAGACCTTTCCGACACTTTCAATGATGGCCCGAGATGTTTTGAACATTCAAGCGTCATCAACTGCGTCTGAAAGCGCTTATTCTGCCGACAGATATCAAATAGGAGACCACAGACACTGAGTAGTCGGAGACAACTTGGAGATTGTAGTATTATTCAGAGATTGGATACGAGCGGAGCGGAGAAGGTGCGGTCAACCGGAGATCAACGAAGAAGAAGACGAAAACTACAACAAAAACTTATCCGAATGTCAGAAGCGACGTGGATCAATTTGACCAACAAATATCAATTTCAACCGAAGAACTACAAGAAATTATCAAGAAACTAGAACAAATTTTTTTCAAAATGTAATTTTTTTAATTGCAATTTTATTATGTAATTTGCAGCTTTTAAACAACACCACAAAGTTGCAATTTTGACAATTGTATTTGTATTACAAAAAAATCATGTCTATTAAATAATATAAGAGGCACAAAAAAAATCTTGAAATATTTTTATTACACTATCTTATCTTGTTTAATTATTAAGTTTTTTATACATATGTTATTAAGAAAAAAGGAAAAACCGCCCGAATTCCGATCTCGCCACCTTCACCAGTCCCGCCCCGACCCCGCCTATCCCGAGCCCGACCCACTGGCCAGCCATAGTATAAAGAATTCCACCTAGTCGCTATTTCTTCAAAAAAAATTCTTTAAGGTAATCCACAATCGTGACATATTTTTTTATATTCTTTTTTTCGTTGTATTATATTACTTCTAAAAATAAAGTTTATAGCAAATTGTATTTTATTAAGAATGTCTTCAAAAAATGATAGACCGTCTTTTACAACTAAGTTATAAATATGACACGCACATTTTATGTGAAAATGATTTGAAATAGATGGAGTTAAAAAATCTTTTAAAATTCTAATAGCATAATTATTAGAAGCATTATCAAATGTAATAGTCATAATTTTATCAGTTATGCCATAATAATCACAAACTGAATGAATATTTTCTGCAATAAAACTACCAGTGTGCCTATCATCAATATATATGCTAAAATACGTTTTTGCATAGACCATTTATAATTTGTCCAATGACATGTTACCGTTAACAAAATCATGGTCTTTAGTACTACGACCTATATCAGACGTAATAGATACTTTGCTAGAAAATGATATAATGAATAACATAAATATTGTTCATATTCATGTGCAAATTTAAAAACATCTCTCGTAACAGTTAATCTAGAAAAATCGTTAAAAGCAAAATTATACATATCTCTAATGTAATGAATAAACCAGGAGATGAAGGAAATGAAGAAGGCAAACCCTTCACCGCAACTAATTTTGCTATTGCTTTCCTATCTCTATGTTTATCGTATTTAGGACCTACAATTCCCCTGTCATAGGGTTAATTTGACCTTGTACTTGATCCGGGACAGTATGTCAACCTTGTCCCGACTGAGAACGCATTGGCGCACCTGATTTTTCAGCCAGGTATTAGTCCCACCTAGCTTTGTGAAAGTTTTGTACATGTTTCAATAAACCTCTCGTCCCACCGTGACCTTTTTCCATTTTAAATCTATACACATTTTTACAAATTTGACATCTAACTACTTGATTCTCTTGGTCACTGTAAAAAAAAATCCATGCATCTGATTTTAATTTTCGTTTTGTTTGGCCTCGTCTCATACTATGGGGAATAGGAGGCGCACTAGTGGGTGTATCATCTAGATTATTTTCTAAATTAAAGTCTGGTTGAGTTGAAGAAAATATCTCGTCATCTTCCTCTAATGGTATATCATTAAAAATTCAGTTTCATCTTATACATGTGTAATCAACCAAATCATCATGTCTAGGAATAAGATGACTAGAAGAAGTACCCTTACCCTTAAATATACATATTATTCCTTCCATTTTAATTATACTAATAAATAATTAAAGATAATGAAATTAAGTGCGCTAATTAAAATAAAGTAACAATAATAATTTAAAGAAGGAACGAAAGTACCAAACGCCGACATAACGTCGACGTGTAATCGAGGTTCAAAATTAAAACTTTGTTCGATAGATGATCCTCAAGCTAGTTGTCAACTTCACTCCCAATTTTTGAACTTTGATGTAGTTATACAAATGAATAAATAAAATTTAATATTTAGTAGATAATGTAAACTTGTAGAGTGATAGATTGAGATACTAGAAATATTGTAGGAAGATTTGTGAGAAAGATAAAGAGAAAATGAGATATTTATAGTTGGAAAATTGAGTTAAAGTGTAAATATACTAACTTGGTTAAAAATAAATATTAAGGGGGTAAAGGGGTTGGGGGAGGCCAAAAATGGTCGTTGCACAACGGCCAAAAATATAAAATGGTTGTTGTGCAACAAATATTTTTTTTAAAAGGGAGGGGATCGGACGGGACCAGGGCGGGACTGCGGGATCGGGACTTGGGCAGGACGAGCCCAGGTCCCGTCCCGGTTCGAGTCTCGTTACGATTTTTTTTATAGCGAGGTCGGGGCGTGACCGGGACCGGGCCGACCCGCCCCATTGGCAGGCCATAGACAAGACTGTGTGACAAAATGGGAAAAGTAAGAAACAAATATGAAAGTCCTATATTTATACACATACCGGAAACATGAATAACAACATACCAGTGAAATCCCACAACGTGGGGCCTGAAAAGGGTAGAGTGTACGCATACCTTACATGTACCTTGGTAGGTATAGCGGCTATTTCCGGGAGACCCTCGGTTCAAGACAAAGCATAATCACAAGCAAAGCAAACAAAGCAAAGCAAGAGAAACGGTCAGACTCAGACAAGAAATTAAAGCAGTATGAACATGCTGATAACAAAATCGAATACGCCATGATAGCGCATTCTAACAAAAGAAAGCAGTAACTAGCGCATGTAAATAAGCTAAATAAAGTATAATAAAGGACACAACAGCAGAAGACAAGCTACAGGGACTATAAAGCAATATTGTGCCTATTAGTATGATAAGTTAAGCATGCCTACAATAATAACACTACCACTACCAGTTTGCAGGTGTAAGTAGGACTACGCTCGACTACCTACTACCTTTCTACCATAATTTGTGTCCTCCACAACCCCATATCTAAGGTCATGTCCTCGGTAAGTTGCACATACGACATATCCCGTCTAATCACCTCTCTCCAATACTTCTTCGGCCTACCTCTACCCCTTCATGAACCCGTCCATAGCCAACCTCTCACACCTCCGCACATGGACATTTGTGTCTCTTCTCTGCATATGCCCGAACCATCTCAACCTCGCTTCCTGCATCTTATCCTCCACCGAGGTCACTCTCACTCTGTCACAGATATCATTATTTCTAATCATATCCCTCCTTGTATGCCCGCACATCCATCTCAGCATCATCATCTCTGCAACTTTCATCTTTTGAATGTGCGAAGTCTTGACTGACAAACACTGCCCATACAATATAGTCGATCTAACCACCACCCTAAAGAACTTGCCTTTAAGTTTTGGTGGCACCTTTTTTTTGCACAAAACTCTAGATGCGAACCTCCATTTCATCCACCATGCCCCAATATAATGTGTGACATTGTCATCAATCTCTTCATTCCCTTGGATAATAGACTCTAGGTACTTGAAGCTTCCTTTCTTTGGAATGACCTTAGTACCAAGCCTCACTTCAACGCTTGTCTCATGGTTACTTCCGTTGTTGAACTTGCACTTCAAATGTTTTGTCTTAGTCCTACTCAATCTGAACCCTTTAGACTCCAGAGTCTGTCTCCAAACCTCCAACTTGGCGTTCACTCCACTGCGAGTCTCATCAATCAGGACTATGTCATATGCGAATAACATACATCATGGTACCTCCCCTTGAATTTGTCGCGAATAACATACACCATAAATATATACACATTTATGCTATGTAACAATGGTGATACAAGATAACACGCATACTCATAGGCAAGATCATTTCATTTGGATTGTTCTAGTTACTCCCTCCATTCCATAAGTGGTTCTTTTAGCTCATGCACACCCCTTAAGAAATTGTTCACTCCTAGAAAATTAGGAGTGTTTTTACTAACTTAACCCTAATTAAATTGTGCTTACATAATTAAATGCCTAGAAAAAGAAAAGGTAGTTAATGAATCTTGATTATTTAAATAAGGGCAATTTTGGAAGAATTTGCCCAAATTACTCTTGAAATCCTAAAGCACCACTTATTTTGAAAAAAAATGAAAAGCCTAAAAACCACTTATTATGGAATAGAGGGAGTAATATGGATGAGAAATGAGATTATTTGAGACACAAGAAGATGTTTAACCTATCCAAATCAATCAAGTAAGGTAAGTTGCACATAATTAAACATGACCATATTTTGCACACTTTTTTTGAAAGATTTTTCAAATGTCCAGAGAGAAAAAGGGAAACTTGTTCTGATTTTGTTAAGGCATAAAAGAGGCCCTTAGTTATAAATAATGTCATAAGCACAAAAATAAGAGACCCTAGAGTTTAAAGAAGAATAATGAAGCAAGCCATAACAAGGTTGAGTTTGACACTCAAAGCCTCATCTTGAGCTCACCATATTAAACCTCAACTCATTATGCTTCCCCAAACCATGAGATGCCCCTCAACAGTTAACAGGGGGGATAAGGGTAAAAGGATCATACTTCATTTGAGAGTTATCCCCGGAATATACACATGTGCATAACATACAATAATTAAGAAAGAAAAGGAACAAGGTCATGCTTGAGGTTCAGTTCACTTTCAGAACACATGTACACATTTCACATAAAAACAGTCAAGTGATAGAAAAGGAATAAGGTCATAATCATGAATATCAAAATTTGGACATCTGACTAAATCCTAGAAAGGTTGGACAGGTTCATACTTCAGGGTTTCATAACTCAATACTCAAAAACACATAAGAAATGAAAGGAAAAGGAGAAAAGATCATGCTTTGAGTTTTATACCCAGAACACATGCATTTGATCAGAAACAGTGACTGTGGACACAGGGGAGAGAGAGAGGGTCATGCTTTTCTCTTAAAGCTCATGTCTGCTATAACATGTATGATTTTCTTAAAAGACTAATATCAAGAAGAATGGGGTTGTGTTACAAGGCTTAGCTTATACTCAGAACACACATACTCCTTTAGCAACACATAGCTAAATCCAAAATGTACAACTAAGATTTATCCCTTTTATAGCTCTAAAGATCATAACTTACGGCCAACTGGTACCAAAAGGTCTTCAAATCTTATCTATTCAAGACTAATTAGTCACTTAAAATCAACCAAAGTAAACTAATCAGTTCATAAAGATATTTAAGACCAACTAACTACTTTAACTAGAGCTAAACCTAAGGTATTTACTTAAACATTGAATTATCCAATTCTTATAGTCAATCTTGTCAATTAACTAAGCCCAAGTGATTACACATTGCTCAACAGGTCAATCCCTTAAGTTGTTTAGACTAATGCCAGAATCAGATTACCAGTTTACATAATAGAAACCTAATCATACCATTTAAACTAATAGCAATTACTAATCAAAGGATAAATCATATTATTAGGTTAATAGTCAACCCAAACACCAATAGGTAATTAATTACTTAACAAGCTTAATGAAATTTAGCAATCTACATGACTATCAAGCTGACCACATAAGTTAAACCCAATTACTCAACTAAACTGATTAAACTATATAAACAAGGATTAAACAATGAACACATAAAAATACATAAATCAAATAAAAGGAGAGAAATTTACCTTTCTCAATGCAGCCTTGTCGAGATTTGGAATTGGGGAATCCTTCTTTGCTCCTCAATTCCACGTACTCAGCCACACAAAGAAAAGAGAAATCTAAGAACTATAAAGACTAATTTTGATTTGGTAAAGGTTTCAGGCTAATGCTAAATCCCTAATTAAATCAAATTTTTGCCTAATACTTCGATAGAGACTTGTTGAAATATCCTTTATATAGAATCCTAGGTCTCATCAGTTTGCCCTATGATTTCAACGTGGGACAACTAAATTGGAGGGATTCAAGATCCCTTCCAATCGTGAAGAACTAATAAGAATCAAGAGTGCAAAAGAGCAAAAGAGCATAAGGACAAAATCCATTGTTTGAGTGAAAGGAGCCGAATAGGCAGTAAGACAGAGAGAGAGAGAGAGAGGAATTTTACCTTCACTGGTGGTTTTCCTCGTCGAAGAAGATAAATTCCATTAAGGTACTTGCCAAAACTGGTCGTGCAAGGCCTGAGAAAAGCAATTGTGTGTAGAGCTTTGCCATTTTGGGCCAGCAATGACGGAGAGAGAGAGAGAGGCGACGGTCTTTCCTTCGCGTGGTGGCGGTGTGGCGGAGAAAGGATACAAAGATCGTTAAGATCTTTGCATGAATAAACCATGCACAAACTGAGCGGATTAGGAGAGAGTTATGTTTTTTGCTATTTTCGGTTATGATTACGAAGAGAGAGAGATGGTAAGGGCGGCGCTAGGGTTTCTTAACCCAATTCGTGGTCAAGAGAAAATGAAATAGGGATTTGGATGTTAAACGTGTAATTGGGTCGGGTTGCAGGCAATTGGGACTGGGCTCGGACTTTAGTTTCAGCTCAGTTTCGTTGAAATTAAAAAGGGCTTGATGAGAAGGGCTATTTTGTGCAGCCACATGCCTTTCAATTGTAACTAAAGTTAATGCAAAATTAATTAAAAGCTTCCAATCGTGACCAATTTGGAAATTTAAATAAATTTAAAGCGGAAATTGAAATGTAATTGATTAGGGAAAAGGTGGAAATATACCCCTTAACTTTGTGATTTAGAGCAGATATACTCATGCAGTTAAAAGAGTGTTGGATTTATCAATTAATCTCTGGTCAGTTTAAGCAATTAAGTAAATAACTTTTTTATTGGCAAGGCCCCACAATAAGGGGTTATTTTATTATTTAATAAAACAATATAAAGAGTCTTACATAACCAAAAAGCAACAAAAGTAAAGGAAAAAGGGAAAGTAGCCGTGATTAGGAAACCATAATTAGGAAATTGAAGAGCCAAGACTCTAGCTAAGATCGGAGGATCTTCCTTCTCGTCATCGGTGACTCCAATCGATGGTGTTCCAATTGAGTTTTGAGCCTCACTTTAAAGCTGAGTACTCCAGCTGTTATGTTTGTACAATGAATCGTTGGTCAATCGCATCCCTCTCTTCAATTCAGGTACGATCAATGCTCTTTCCGCTTTTGCTTTTATGTTTTCTCCCACTATTGCTTCATGTATGACCCTTTGTATCTCATGTTTGTTATGGATCTGCTGATGATGTCGAGTTAGATTTCCACTTGTTTCAATCTGATAGTGACTTCCTTGTACTTGTTTTCTCCTTACCCGTTGATGTCTCGTATCCTTTTGACTTGTTCTTTTTTTGTAGCTGTCATAATTTGAGCTACTATAGATCTACGTTTTTCCCATTTTCATTCCAATTGATGCTTGTTCAGTAGCTTGAGCATCATATGGTGCTAATACTACACACTAAAAAATTACTATTTGGTCGAATATGTTACAATTCACAGTCATCTTTCTCTGTGATGTTGCCATGTTCTTTTGCACATTCTCATTTGATTCTTGTGCGAGTCATGTGTGCTTGTAATACCTCATACCTTCAAGATAAAACTTGACCCGTATGATGGGAACGTAATTGAACTAATATGAGGAGTATTGAAAGTATTTTAAAAACCAAATTATAAGAAGAGTCTTTGGGCAAAGTATAGTTGGAAGCTACTTTACGGGTCATGTTTTCAAGTGAGTTTGCATAATACCTCACTTCAAGTGAGTATTCAGAAAATTACATCACGAATTTGGAAAAACTTCCTTCATGAAAGTTGTATCTCTTTGAAATACATTTCCATCCATATAAGGTGGATGCCAAAAGGAGCTCTATGTAAAATGCTCTAGCCATTTTACTAGACATTAACCAGTCTATGTGAAGTGCTTCGCGATCAACATGTCTTTACTGGGTGAAAAAAATACCATTAATGAAGGTTGTGGAGATTTATGCCCACCAAGTGTTTGATAAAATGGTTAAATGATCAAAGCATGAGTCTTATTGCTAACATGGAATCCCTTTTACTTACATTGCCTTAGATTAAAGTTTAAAGGGTTGAAGGACATTTTATTACGCTCAAGAGCAGGGAATTAAGGTATGTAGAGCTTTTATCCATATGAGGACATCATTGTTCTTCCCCACGCCACAGTTATCCATGAAATCATGAATTTCCATAAGCTAGGTTTTTACTCAAGTTCATGATAACCCTTATACATGTACAATTGTATTCCATGTTATATCTTGACTTTGTTACTTACATTCATGATATGTTATTGTGACTGTCATGAACCTGTTCATAATCCATGAATGCATGCTTTGATTTTCTTGAGTTCTTAAATACAAGCTATGATTATTATCACTCAATTCCATGAAGCCATATACATTTCTCATCATTTATACAGGTTATATAATGTATTTCTTCACATGATAAATTATGAAATTACAAGTTATGTTTAAAAGCTATTTCATGAAATTCATGGGCTTACAAGCTAACTATTTTCAAGTACATGTTTTGGGAGTTGCACAGATTACCGAGAAGGCTTAGACAACCTGAAACTACGTATGCCAACGTAGGATAAGGATCACTCCGCCAGAGGATGATACCTTCTTATTACCCCTTGTAGTATTTGGATCTATCATGTTCATGTCTCGTACTCCGACAAGGTACGAGATAGCTTAGCTGATCGAGCAGAGATCAGAATCCACGTTCACACATGGTGGTTCATGTCACTTTTGTTAATGATATCCAACAGATATACAATTTATAAATTTTACACATGTTATTATACTCATGTTCATATTCATGTTTCAGTTTCGGTTTCTTATTATATCATGTGCATGCTTAATTCTTTCAGATGCTTTACATATAATATAATTCAAATGTAATAACGTCCCTTTGTATGTGTCCTGCAATTCACAGTGCTGGTGCTGAATTTCAGGGAGACGAATATGCACAATAGGATCGCTTAAGAATCAGCTTTTGGTGAGCCCTATCTCATTCGGGGTGCCAATTTAGTTATTTCTGATTATGCATTATTAGTAGAGGTATGCCACGGCCTTGTCCTGGTAGACAGTTTTACAAACTCATATTGTCAGAGGTTTCATAGACTAGTCCAGTATCATGTCATGTCAGTCATGTCAACATTACATGTGATGGGCTTTAGAAAATCTTACATGTGATGCATGTTAATGAGGTAGAGGCAGTAAAGTTTGGAGCTTATCAGTTGCAGGATGTAGCTAACATTTGTATGAGTCTTGAGAGTAGTCCCGCGGGGAAGATGCACCTCCAGCAACTTGGGATGAGTTTGCAGATGCCTTCATTGAGCACTTTCTACCAATAGAGGTAAGAGAGGCTAAGGTTGTGGAATTCAAAAAGCTTAGGAAGAATGACAGGACTGTGTAGGAGTACTATCTTCAATTTATCTCTTTGGAAAAGTATGCTCCATATATAGTCCAAGACATGAATGCCAGAGTTAGGCATTTATGTATGGTCTTGATCCCCATCTGTACGATGCAACTAATATCATAGCTTAGAATAAGAATATGACTATTATGAAAATGGTTGTCTTCGTACAGGTAATGAGAGTAAGAAAAAGATAATGAGTTTAATAAAAGAGCCAAGTCTTCAGGTCACTTTAGTCATGGGAGAGGTGGAGGCAAACAGTTCTTCCAAAACAAGTCATCAGGACCTGATCCATCTTTAGCCAGTGCCCTAGCCCCAAAGTTCAGGAAGGAGAACTTCAAAGCATTAGCCTGTCAATCATAGGTCAGTGTGGGTCAAAGTTCCTTCAGCAATCCAGTTTGTGCTAAGTGTGGTAAGAGGCACTCAAAGGAGTGTTGCTTGGGTATGGATGTTTGTTTTGGGTATGTCCATCGAGATCATTTTTAGCGAGACTGCCCATTAGCGAGGCAGGGTACATGAGGTAATGTGGCTAAGTCCACAAATTCAACAGTTTCTCATAATTCTCAGGCCTAGTTAGGGCGTGGTCCAGCTAAGTCCGATAATACAAACGGAGGACCAAACTGCTTGTAAGCACTAGAAGGTCGTCAGGATACAGAGGCCCGTGCCTATGTGGTTACAGGTTAATTAACCATTTTCATTTTTGATGCTTATGCTCTTATTGACCCTGGATCCACTCTATCATATGTAACCCCATTTGTTGCTAAAAAATTTAGGATAGAACCAAAAAAGTTGCATGAACCCTTTGAAGTATCCATTACAGTTGATGAGTCAGTTATAACCAGACGGGTATATAAGGATTGTCAAGTTAAAGTTTATCACCGCATTACCATAACTGATTTGGTAGAGTTAGAAATTGTAGACTTCGATGTAATCATAGGTATAGATTGGTTGTCTTCATGTTATTCCACAGTAGATTGTAGAACCAAAATTGTCAGTTTCAAATTTCACGGTGAACCAGTCATAAAATGGAAGGGTGATGCAGTAGCACCTATGGGTAGGTTTATTTCCTATCTTAAGGCCATAAAAATGATATCCAAGAGGTATATTTACCACCTAGTTCGGGTTAGGGCTGCATATACCCAAACCCCAACTCTTTAGTCCATACCAGTTGTTAGTGAGTTTCCAGAAGTCTTTCCTGGAGTTCCTCCTGATAGGGAGATTGACTTCGGAATTGATCTACTTCCCAGCACTAAGCCGATATCTATTCCTCCATACATAATGGATCTAGTAGAGTTTGGAGAACTAAAATCCCAGTTGAAATATCTCCTTGATAAGGGATTCATTAGATAAAGTGTCTTACCATGTGGTGCACCAGTCCTGTTTGTTCGAAAGAAAGATGGGTCTTTGCGTATGTGCATTGACTATCGTCAATTGAACAAGGTCACCATTAAGAACAAGTATCCTCTTCCCAGAATTGATGATTTATTCGACCAACTTTAGGGTGCTCAATGTTATTCCAAGATTGACCTCAGATTAGGGTACCATCAACTTAAGGTTAAGGAAGTTGATATTCCGAAAATAGCCTTCAGAACTCGTTATAGTCATTTTGAATTTTGTGGCATGTCATTCAGATTGACAAATGTCATAACTGCTTTCATGGATCTTATGAACAGTATCTTCAAGTCTTATATCGATCTTTTCGTCATTGTCTTCATTGATGACATCTTAGTCTATTTTTATAGTGAGGTTAATCATGCAGAACATCTCAGAATTGTGTTACGACCAGATGATGATACCTTTCTATTACCCCTTGTGGGATTATTGGATATATCATGTTCATGTCTCATACTCCGGTAAGGTATGAGATATCTTAGTTGATCGGGCAGCGATCAGACTCCACATTTACGCATGGTGGTTTATGTCGATTTTGTTACTGCTCTCGCACAAATATACAGTTTACAGATTTTACACATTTTATTATACTCATGTTCATGTTCATGTTCATGTTTCAGTTTCGGTTTCCTATTATATCATGTGCATGCTTAATTCTTTCAGTTGCTTTACATACAGTACAATTCAAATGTACTAACTTCTCTTTGCATAGGGCCTGCACTTTGCGGTGCAGGTGCTGAATTTCAGGGAGACGGATCTGCTCAATAGGATCGCTTAAGAATTAGATGTTTTGTGAGCCCTATCTCATCCGGGGTGTCAATTTAGTTATTTATGATTATGCATTATTAATAGAGGTATGACAGGGCCTTGTCCCGGTAGACAGTTTTACATACTTATATTGTCAGAAGTTTCATAGACTAGTCCAGTATCATGTTAGCATTATTTTCAGATTTATCATATTTTACTCAGATGATTCCACTATTATATTTTCTGACTATAATTTTAGTATTATGTTACATATTTTAAATTATTACTTTAGTATATTTTGATGCCCATGTTGACAAGAAAACCATGTGGTTCGCTCGGTCACATGCAGTCAGGTACTAAGTGTCGTGTTCCGCCTAGGCCATGGTTCGAGGCGTTACAATGCTTTAAACCTACAAAATTAGCAAACATGTTTTGCAAAAAAAATTCTTTGTGCTCTCTTCCCAAAGGATTTGAGCATAAATAAACCAATTCCTCCTTCCATTACTCATCGTTTGCATGACCTCTTTCTCAAATATGACAATAAAAGCTTATCATTGTTGATTAATTTTCTCCCCTCCACCTCCAATTACTGAAAGAATTAATGCATACTCTTCCATGATCTAAAGCTACATTGGTAAGATAATATTCTACTGTATTTCCCTCCCTAAGAGTATGACTAACAGTGATATTAACATCCCTCAATGTATCTCAAATCTCCTCCATCAATGTCACTGTCTGCCATGGCACTTCATAGGTCTTATGAATTACCTTCTCCAATACAAGTGAACTAATTTATAGAGCCACCTGATTAACTTGTATGCTTCTTAAGTATCTCAGAGCTTTTAGAATAACCATTGCTTCTGCTTGGGTATTTGTGCATTGATCATCACCCATCTCCGCTACATGTGCATAAATAATATCTCACCTTTCATCTCTTACACATGAACCCCATGAACTTATTCCTAGATTACCCCTTGAAGCACCATCAGTATTATAATTTATCCATCCCCTATCATGAGGTTTCTATATCACTTGTCTGATCCTGAATTTAGAGGTATCAAATTGCAGTATTGGTACCAAATCTTTCCACCTATAAGGAGAATACTTAAATTGATTCTCATTATCTTCATAAATAGAAAAACATTATGCATGAGTTTAACATGAGACATCTTCCCTCCATGTTTGATAGTATTTCTCCCTTTCCATAATTCTCATAAAGTAATAGTAGGAATAGCTTTAAAATGTACCTTACATGAGGATTCACTAGAGCTTCCCACCATGTTACACCCCATATGTTCGCGCTCGTATGCGTCGTAAGTAAAGTAATGTAAATATCGATGAGGCTAAGATCACGTATTTTGATGAATATAAGTTTAAACATGTTCTTTGAAAGTTTCCTAAGAATTCGGGATCAAATAAATCAAAGAAAGTTAAGTTCGTCGAAACTCGGGGAAGGGCAGGCCGAAGTTCGAAAAGGATTTTTGGCTCAACTTGGTGGGGGTATATCTAATGGTATATGAGTGGTTATGGGGTGAATGACCTATCTAAGTTCAAGTTCAGTGAGTCTTCTTGCAACAAACCGTTTACTGATACAACATCGGAGTTAAAAAATATTTGCATTTTTATCGACTGTGCAACTACTGGCAAACTGCTCGAGCTCTATAGCGAGATTTTTCTTGCTCTAGGCTTCGCCCAGCGAGCTGGAGTGACAAAATTGAGGCGGTGTACTTTAATTTAATCCCCTAGATCGACCCAAGCCTCATTTTATCACCCTTTCAAGCCCTAAGAAGCTCTAAATACTCTCCCAAGGTTCTCTAATGGTGTCTTAACCACCTAAGCCATGATCGGAAGTAATTAATGTCAATATTTCACCAGCACATTCGTGATGCTAATAAACTACTTCTTCTCTCACTTGTGGTGAGTTGAAGACTTGGTTACTGGAGATAAGTGTGTTAAAGGACTGATTTTGATCATTGAGGTAAGCTTCATGTTCTTCTCCTTGTGTTTGATTGCATACTAGTTATGGTGAGCATTGTTAAGAGCTTGTAGCTTAATTATTGAAGGAACTTAGACATGTATGTATTGATATTGAGATTCTTAATTGGAGCTAGTTATTGATGTTGAATTGCTGGATATTGGTAATTATTGCATAAGTAAGTCAAGTAGAGTTAAAAATGTTATCTTATCGATTGAGTTATCATTGTTAAACACTATGGAAGTTCTACGCACGTGAAGTGTTCAACAAAAATGTCTAAATAAAATGACTTATAATTTGTTGAGTTGTTGTTGATCCGAATCATTCGTATAATGTGATTGTCACTCATAAAGCATTTGAGGACTTGTGAGATATCGACACAAGGTATGTAAGGCTTATTCTTTTTTCTTTGGCATGATCGATTTGACGACACCTATTATGAAATACTCCCTAATAAAGGCTCAATTCTTAGTTGTTAAAATGATAATTTTGTTCTACGAATGATTATCGTACATGTCTATTCCTCATCGGGAGTTCTTTCTATACTCGATTATAACAATTTATTATTGATAAAATAAGGTTTCTTGAGAATATCTCAAATGAGCTAAAACTAGTATGTCTTATCATTCTAAGTGGTTCATATGGAAAATGGAACTTGTATCTAATGCACATAAGGATAGTCGGGGGTGTAACAACTTTACGTCACCCCAACGACTTGGTGAGTCATTCATAGAACTCGTGTTTCATGCCCACAAGTGTAGACAAATGATTTGATGAGCCTCCTCAATATGATTACCGTTTAGCATTGGGTTGGAGCACTCCCCTTTCTTTTGGAGTTGTTGTCTATGTCCAGGTATGCATTTATATATACTTATTATGGGTATGACGGGACCTTGTACCGACCTAGTTATGTTATATGCCTTTTAGAGGCTTCTAAACTAGTGGGTTATGTATTGTCATTTTGTATGGCCGGGTTGGCCTTATGATATATGTACACAAGTTGGTTCGGTTGTCATTTGTTTAGATTGTAAATTTCAGTTTCTATGGTGATTGTCATTCTGAGGCCTTGTATTCCAAGACAGTTATGTGTTCACGCTATGATATACATGTGGTTTGCTCGGGCCGTTCAGGCGCCGGGTGCCAGCCTACGTCGTTATATACGCGACTATTATATATGATTAAGAAAATATGATTACTTAACATACTAGAGACTAACCTTCCACTCTTTGCAAGCCGTTAAGCCTCTAGGTTATATAGAACATGTAATAATGATATGTTGTCCCTTGATATGTATGTGAGGACCCAGTTCTTCAGCTCAGGACATAATATTTTCAATCTTATCTCTCCATTCTTTCTTCGTTCCTTATAATTCCAAATCCAGTGCCTAGAACTATTATTGTATCAGTAAGAAACAATTCTCCTGACATAAAGTGATAAATGGCAAATTGGTATATATTTGAATGACAACTTTCAATATTCTTGAACCATCTTCAACATTCTATGGTCATGACTTGTCAGTGCCTGATAAATCTGATGTTGTTGGCACATGGTTTGTATATATATGAACATAGTCTTCCCTCTTTTGACATCATCAAAAAGTACTTTAATTACAAGATGTAACACCTCGTACCTTCGGGCTAAGGTTTGACCCATATGATGGGAATGTAATGGAACTAAGATAAGAAGTATAAGAAGTATTTTGAAAACTAATCAAGTTATAAGAAGAGACTTTGGGCAAAGTACAGTCAAAAGCTACTCTACGTGCCATGTTTTCAAGTGAATTTGCATAAGGTCTCACGTCAAGCGAATATTTAGAAAATTTTATATGGAGTTTGGGAAAACTTCCTTCATAAAATTTATATCACTTTGAAATACCTTTTCATCCATATGGTGGATCTTCAACGGAGCTCTGTGCTAGGAGTTATGTCCATTTTACCTAGACACTATCAGTATCGTCGAAAAATGTAAAAAATCCGTCTAAGTGTAAAATAGACAAGGGAGCTCGCCCGGCGAAGCCAGGGCGAGACATTACCTTGCTATGGACCTCGCCCAGCGAGACATGGGGTCCAAAATTCCAATCCTTTGAATAAAACACTTAGTTCAGAAAATCATTCACCAACTCGTGCAACCTCGTAGAAACCCTCTCAAGAGCATTTTTCTCTTATCTCAACCTCCCACAACAAGGTAGGTTTGGTCTTAATGGTTCCTTAGTAATTCTAGCATTAAATCATGATTAATAGCATGATTCTCTAACTAAAACATAAGATTAACAATGAAATCCTTAGCAAATGATTCAAGTTAGGGTTTGGAGTGTTCTTCCTTAGAAATCAACATAGTTCGTTTACTAGGAGTGAGTACAGGTATATAGAGCTTCTATCCACAAGCGGACATCATTGTTCTTCCCTACGCTATATGTAATCCATGAAATAAGAATTCTTCAAACCTAGGGTTTTGCTCAAGTTCATAATAACCCTATCTATGTTCAATTATATATATATATATATATAAATAACATGTTGTCGTTATTATATTCATGATATGTCAATTGTGATTGTCATGAACGTGTCTGTAATCCATGAACCTATGCCTTACGTCCCATGAGTTCTTAAATACAAGTTATGATTATATTTACTCAGTTCCATGAAGTCATATATGTTTTCATGATTTATACAAGTTATATTATGTATTTCTTTATGAAATTACAACTTAGTATTACAAGATATTTCATGAAATTCATATGCCTTCAAGCCAACTATTTTCAAGTACATGTTTTTGGAGTTGCACAGATTATCGAGAAGGCTCAGATAGCCTAAAACTATGTATGCCAATGTAGGATAAGGGTTGCTCCGCCAGAGGACAAAACCTTCAGATTAATTATTGGATCCGTCATGTTCATGTTCATGTTCATGTTTCGTACTCCGGCAAAGTACGCGATGGTTTAGTTGATGGGGCAGAGATCAGACTCCACGTTTATGCGTGGTGGTTCATGTCAGTTTGATTTTTGCTCTCCTCACAGATATACAGATATACAAGTTTACAGATATATAGATTTTATACATGTTTATACTCATGTCATATCATGTTACTCATGTTTAGTTTCAGTTTCATGTCCTATTATTTCATGTGCCTACTTATTTCTTTAGTGTCTTTACATATAGTACAATTCAAATGTACTAACGTCCCTTTGCATGGGGCCTGCTCTTCACGGTGGAGGTGCTGAGTTTTAAGACGATGGAGCTACACACTAGGACTTGACTGTATCAGCTATTTGGTGAGCCTCATTTCCTTCGGGGTGTCATTATGCTATTTCATGATTATATATACTTTATGATAGAGGTATGCCAAGGCCTTATCCTAGTAGACAATTTTTAGATTCATGTCAGAGGTTTCATAGACTAGTCTAGTTATCATGTCATGTTAGATTTTTCAGACTTATGATATTTTCAGACTATTTATGCAATATATTTTTAGCATATGTTTTACATATTTTAAAAATAATTTCTTTAGCATGTTTTGATGTCCATGTTGAAAAGCAATCCATGTGGTTCGCTCAATCACATGTAGTCAGTTTTCGAGTGTCGTGTTTTGCCCAGACCATGGTTCGGGGCGTGGCAAAGCTTGGTATCAGAGCCTAGGTTCAAGTGTCTTAGGGAGTCTATGAAACCGTGTCCAGTGGTGTCACTTTTATGTGTGTGAGGCACCCACACATGTATACAGTTGACTACCAAGACATGTAGGATTGTCTCACTTCTTTCATACTCTAGATAATGCAATTAGAGCAATACTTCCAGTAATATTTATAACTCGTGCCATGAAGACTAGAGTAGTAAGTAACATTCTCTCAACATTGAATTCCTCACGTATCGAATGTGCAAGCAACGAGAAGGAAATTCAAGGTCCAAGTGAGGATGACAACCTATTAGGGGTATAATCGGGAAGTGCATATTGGTAACAGATGAGACTTGAGATAATATCAAAATTGGAACAAAATTCGTAGTTATTACAGACTATAGCATAACTCTTATCAGAAAGTGCAAAAGCAGTTATCATGATTTATGGTTATCAGTTAACCCCAGTTACCAGTTATACAATATTTCAGTTAGCAGGATTATAGTTATACAGTACACTAATGTTCAATTATGTAGTTATCATATTTTCAAATTTTGGTGTATCCAGATTCTTGTGACTTGACTTGTGAGTATTAAGTGATGCCTATGGGTGCTAAAAGAAAGTGTAAGTGATGATGACTATAGTGAAATCTTGGCATGGTTGAGTCCAGGTTGAGACCTAAGACTCGTCAAATGGCGCATGATGTATTTATCAGGTGATAATATCATTTTAAGGACAAGTTTCTGCATGGTAGTATACGTATATTCTATACCCTACAAAATAAGTTAATTTAGATTTTTGGACCATAGAGCTACAAGTATAAGGATGATAGTTCAGATTTAAGACACTACACAGTAGCATGCTATGAAGTTAGCCGCATTAGGCATAAACTGCCCACATTAGTTTTGAGCAGAAAATAGCCTAAGAGCAAACCACCTGTGATTCTAGAATGTGTCGATTTTTTTCAAAGATATATATTTCCATATGACCCCACACAAGTAAGAAGAGATTCTACGCGACATGAGAACCCTGAGCAGCCGATATTGAATTTCTGAGAATAGTTTTATATTATTTAAGTTTATTCAGATCAGAACCGGAGAGTATGACGTTAGTAAGTTACTACAAGAAGTAGATATTACTATGAGAAGATAAGATGTGACAGTTCCCTCTAAGGTTATGTGATTAAGTGTTTACATCCAGATGTGTATAATATGATATGATTTTTAAGTGTATAGAAAGTTTGGGGTTAGGTATTTCAATTTTTCATTTAAGACTAACGAAATTTTCCCCTAAGTGTGATCCATGTCAATAGTTTATTTTTTTTAGTATACGACCGCATAATAGGGTCGGATGATGAGGGAAGTTAGAAATAATCTACGTTTCACTTTAGTATTCAGGACAAACCAGGGAACATGATGCTAACATATATTTAATAGAGAATAGTAAGTATATTTTGAGTAGATATAGTGAATTACCAATTTCAGCAGAGCCAGTAGAGGTAAGATCTGATTTCCTTAATCAGGTTGACACTAGTGAGTGAGTAGTAGTTCGAATATACCGAATGTGTGTTAGAACCTAAAGAGTTTAAGATAAGAATGAAGTACAGTGACAGTGGGAGAAGAAAATCAGCTAGGCAATAAGAGAGGAAATTACAGAAGAATGGTCTTTTAGAGTTATCAAAAAGAGGTCTCCATAAGACTAGCAGTGTGAGCGAAGTTAAGTTGTTAAGACAAATTTTGAGTAGATATAGTGAATTACCAATTTCAGCAGAGCCAGTAGAGGTAAGATCTGATTTCCTTAATCAGGTTGACACTAGTGAGTGAGTAGTAGTTCGAATATACCGAATGTGTGTTAGAACCTAAAGAGTTTAAGATAAGAATGAAGTACAGTGACAGTGGGAGAAGAAAATCAGCTAGGCAATAAGAGAGGAAATTACAGAAGAATGGTCTTTTAGAGTTATCAAAAAGAGGTCTCCATAAGACTAGCAGTGTGAGGGAAGTTAAGTTGTTAAGACAAATTATGCCAGTAATTCAGTCCCTGTAAGTAATTTAGTTCCCCTTCCATGTAAGTAATTCAGTTTTTCCTAGTAAGGCAGATCGTTCAGAAGTGAGTCAAAAGATGAGCCATCAGTGACATAAAGTGCAAAAAAATTGAAGAAGATAAGGAAAGTTGGTTGGATCCCACGAGAGAGAAGGATCCCCAAATATAAGATCTTAACCTTTGGTCCAAGATAGAGATGTGTAAATGTCAATAAATGTAGTCGAATATTGAAAACCCGAAGGGTTGGCATGAGATATGAAGAACCTCAATTTAGTAATAAGGGCATAATGAGATATTCTCCAAAGGTAATGCCATTACACGAGACTCCATTTTCAGGGTGTTGGTCAAAGACTTAGCGCACAACAGTAGTATGAACATTTCAAGAAGCATCTCAGAAAGATATCAAGTACATGTAGTTTAGCTCATGTTGAGGCAGACAAGAGAATCATGATGGAAGAAGTTCATTGTTTAGCAAATCTAGGAATTCAACTTTCAGACCCGGAAGATGGTAGAGTGTTGTACGGAACAGAGCCAAATACTCCTAAGTAGTTGAGTAAAACAGGAGAACAGTTTCATGATCAGTATCTAGTGCAGCTAAAGCAAGGGATTCACAGACATAAATCCATCGCTTCAAAATAAGGGAGATATGATGGTACTCTAAGGTACAAAGGATTTTTTTGCGTCCCGATTGTAGATAAACGCAAAGAGAGGATTATGGCAGAGGCACAATTTCAGATATTCTACCTACCCAAGCTCCACAAAAATCTATCATGACCTCGAGTAAGGTTTATTGGTGGAATGATATGAAAAAGAATGTATCCAATTTTGTGGCTAGGCTTCCAATTGGTATCAAGCGCAAGCCAATTCAGCAGAAGATGTTATATATATGAAGGAAAGTTCCGGGCTCCATGAAGCTCCAATGTCCATTAGATCAGATCTAGACGTCACGTAGATCGGACTATTCAGACACTCAAAGACATGTTGATAGCATGTGTCCTAGACTTTAAAGGTAATGGAGATGATCATTTACATCTCATTGAGTTGTTTCTAAATATAGATAGCATGCTAGTATCAATATGGCATCATTTGAAACCTTGTATAGGAGAAGGTGTAGATCACCTATTAGTTGGTATGAGGTTAGCAAAAAAGAATTGCTAGGGCTAGACTTGTTCCATTAGGCTGTTGAAAAAGTTAAATTAATTCAGGAACATTTGAAAATGGCTAAGAGTCCTATGCGAATGTATGGCGCAGAGATTCAGAATTTCATATTAACGATTGGGTGTTGAAAGTTTTTCCTACGAAAGGCGCCATGTGATTCGAGAAGAAAGGGAGGTTTGTCCCAAATATATTAGACCATACAGGATCCTACGAAAGATTGTCAAGTTCGCAAGTTGAGGACTAAGGAAGTCGCTTTAGTGAAAGTGTTGTAAAGGAACCAAAATGTGAAGAAGGCTACATGGGAAGCCAAAGAGGACATGAAGCTGATGGACAAGTAGAAAATGCCTAGGGTAACTACCTCAAGTTTTTAGACCTCATGTTAGTTGAGTGTTTAGGTCCCATCTCCGCTCAGCATTCAGATCTCATGTTGTAACATTCATCTTTTCGGCAATCAAATATCATGATATGATATCCATGTTTACAGATATTCATATCTCATGTCAATTTAGCAATCATGTATCCATGTCAGCCAGTATTCATGTCCCATATTATGCTCCTCACGTTCATGTAATCATGTCATGTTCATGATTATGATACAGTACCCATGTCATTCGTGCCTACGAATATGTTTTTCCAAATCTCATGTAAATTATTTATGTATTCATTTAGTTTAATATCCATGTGTTCATGCCAGTTCAATATTCATGATCTGAATAGACTTAATCACATAACCTTAGAGGAAACTGTCATATCTTATCTTCTCATAGTAATATCTACTTCTTGTAGTAACTTGCTAACATCATACTCTCTGATTCTGATATGAATAGACTTAAATAATTTAAAACTACCCTCCGAAATTCAATATCATCTACTCATAGTTCTCATGTCGTACACAATATTACCTTAGTTATATGCATGGATCATATGACAAAATATACATCTTTGGAAACTCTAGACATTCTAGAATCATAGGTGATTTTGCTCTTAGCTTATTTTCTGCTCAAAACTATCGTGGGCAGTTAATGCCTGATGCGGCTAACTTCATAGCATGCTACCATGTAGGGTCTTAAATTTGAACTATCATCCTTATACTTGTAGCTCCATGGTCCAAAAATCCAAATTAACTTATTCCGTAGGGTATAGAACATATGTATACTACCATGCAAAAACTTGTCCTTAAAATGATACTATCACTTGATAAATACATGATGCGCTATTTGACGAGTCTTGGGTCTCAACCTGGACTAAACCATGTCAAGATTTCACTATAGTCATTATCACTTACACTTTCTTTTAGCACCCATAGGCATCACTGAATACTCACAAGTGAAGTCACAAGAATTTGGATACACTGAAAATTGGAAATGTGATAACTACATAACCAAACACTGGTGTACTGAATAACCATGATCCTGCTAACTGAGACACTGTATAACTTGTAACTAGGGTTAATTGATAACCATAAATCATGATAACTACTTTTGAACTTTCTGATAAGAGTTATGCTCTAGTCTGTAATAACTATGAATTTTGTTCCAATTTCGATATTATTCAAGTCTCATCTGTTACCAACATGCACTTCTCGATTATACCCCAAATGAGTAGTTATCTTCACTTGGACCTTGAATTTCTTTCTCGTCGCTTGCGCATTCGATACATTTGGAATTCGATAGAGAGAGAATGTTACTTACTGCTCTAGGCTTCATGGCACGAGGTAGAAGAATTCCTGAAAGTATTGCTCTAATTGCACGATCTAGAGTATGAAAGAACTGAGACAATCCTTGATGTCTTGGTGGTCAATTATTTGCATGTGTGGGCGCCTCACACACATAAAAGAGACTCCACTAGACACAATTTTATAGACTCCCTAAGACACTTGAAGCTAGGCTCTGATACTAAGCTTTGTCAAGCTTCGAACCATGTCCTGAGTAAAACACAACACTTGGTGCATAATTGCATGTCACCGAGCAAACCACATGGCTACTGAATCAATACGACATCAAAACATACTATAGTAATGATTTAAAAACATGTAATTCAAACTACTGAATTTATAATCTGAAAGTATATTGCGGAAATAGTCTGAATATATCATAAGTCTAAAAATAGTAATACTGACATGTGTGACATGCTGAACTAGTATAGTTTATGAAACCTCTAACATGAGTCTGACTAAAAACTGTCTACCAGGACAAGGCTCTGGGACACCTCTATCATAAAATATACTAATAAAATAATAGAATGTCACCCCGAATGAGATGGGCTCATCAATCAGCTGATACTGAAGAAATCCTACTGAGCAGATCTGTCGTCCTGAAACTCGGCACGACACCATGAAGTACAGGCCCCATGCAAAAGGGACGTTAGTACATTTGAATTGTACTGTACGTAAAGCAACTAAAAAAATAAATAGTTGTGGAGTGCTCGGGAAAAAAGGCAACCCAAATCAATAAACAGTTACTATACTGAATCTGAAACTGATAACTGAGCACGGAAGCAAATAATAAGAATACTTCCCGTACTGAAATGGAGAGCCACATGTTTAACTAAAATAATAAACTGTGGCCTTAAGCCCAATATATATATAAATGTGGCCTTGGGTCATAATATAACTGTGACCTTGAGCCCATAATAATATATAACTGTGGCCTTGGCCCCATAATAATATATATGACTGTGACTTTGGGCCCAAAAATATAGGTGATCAACATGATTCTGAAATACTGAAAATATATTGATGTAAAACAGTAAACATGAGATCATACTGAAGTTCTGATGTAGTACTGACATTTTGAGAAACGGTTCACTGAGACATGTATTCATGAACTGATTATGAGTATTGAAGCTTTAACTAGGTTGACATGCTGAATATTCTAGGATGAGACTCGTGGATATGAAATAGAAGTCTATACTGATTACGCATTGAGTTCACAATAATCAAGGTGATAATTATGAACAACTATGAATTTTTAATCTTAAGGATAGACGTTATAGTATTTTCATGAACTAGTGAATAATCTCAAATTATGAATTAATTTGCAGTAATCTCGATAAACGAGGCATGTGGATGACTAAAGACGTTCCTACACGTAGGTAGAAGCTCTACATATCTTAATCACTCCAAAACGTGATTAAAAGGTCTAAACTTTTGAAGAATAAACCCAAAGCTTTGAACCTTCAGATGGCTTTTCTTGAAAACCCTAAGATTATAGCGTGGAATCTTGTTAAGAACTGATGTGTAAGTGTTAGAATTACTTAGTAATACATGGAAGAGACTTATCTTGATATGGGAGGATGATGAGAGGAGATAAAAGTCGTGCTAGGGCTTGGTCAACTGAAAAAAGGAATGAAAATTCAGAAAAACACGACTTTAAATAAGTTTTTAGGTCCATTCTACGGACCATTTTTTGGACCACAGAACGGGAATGTCAGCCGCACTTTTGGTAACAAAAAGAAAAAGTATTTTGGCCATTGTGTAGACCATTCGACGCCCCGCAGATCAGTTCTGCTGACCGCAGAATGGGCTGCTCTGCCTGCACTTTTTTCCAGCGGTGCGACCCTTTAGTAAAATAATCATAACGTTTTGTACGATGTCCATTTGACCTCCTCCACATATAGTTGGAAAAGTATTTTAAAAATCTACAACTTTCATGAAGGACGCTTTCCCAAAATCGTTATAGAATTTTCTGTTTCCTCGCTTGAAGTGAGTCCTAGTGCAAACCCCCTCGAAAACATGCTCCGTAGAGTAGCTTCCTACTATACTTTGCCCAAAGACTCTTCTTACGACTTGATTAGTTTTCAAAACACTTACTATACTCCTCATACTAGTTCCTTTATGATTCTATCATACGGGTCAAACGTTAGACCGAAGGTACGAGGTGTTACATGTGGTGGCCAATTCCAATCTCTTCCTCATGCGTAATCAATCATGTTAGTCACCCTCGACTCCAAAAGCTGAGTCCTATCCAAGTTGTCAACTTAGTATTGGAGAACTATATCTTATGATTGCAATATTCATGTTTCTCAACTCCTACCCAATACGCAAATTTGATACGTAAATCCGGTACAACCCTGAACCTTCCGACATGAAACTTGTAGCCTCATATAATACCCCTTTAACCATCAAATCTCCAATTGTACACCTCGATATGCCTATTACAATTCCGAAAGTTCAAAGATTACAACTACCGCTCTAAATCTCGCGCAACAACTCCCAAGTCCTTAATATCCAAGAGTACCTAAGATGTCCAGTCAATATTACTTGCAACATAATGCACTACCACGAATACGGTCTCATCTCAAAAATATAACTCTAGCCTCCACATAATAGGGATTTCCACAATTCCTTTCCCTTAAACCACACTAACTCATCCACTGAAGAGTGTTACGAAACTTCCCAATAGTGCACCACACAAGCTACTTCCCTAAGCCTTAACATGTTGGTTACATGAAATTTGCTTCTCACTAGTCACTGATCACGAAACCCCACTGAACTTCATCATAACACTTAGTCCATTTCTGTGGACTCCCTTTAAGCATACTCAACAATCATACCTCATTTGAAATAAGCTAGACAACAACACCACAACCCATAATGACCAAAGTAATCCCAAAGATGTACCTTATTTTTACCGATTCTCGATCAACTATACTTTTCTTGACTATTCAATTCCCTAATTCCAATCAAATCATAATCATCGTCACCGTCGAACCATTTCTCGAACCCACTCAACTTTAAGACTGAACACTTTCTAAATCTAGCATATCACATACACAGTCCTACTAATGTCCTCATGTATTTCCACCAAGGTGCCTTTTCTGAAATTCCTTTAACTCAAATTCCGAAATGTTCCCTACAACTCGAATTAATTTGAACCTCATCATTGATTGGCCACTTTGAATATCCTTATTGTTGAACCAGAACACCTCTAACCATTCGCGTGATTATCCCACTCATCCGATCAACTCAACCAAGTAGTACACCAGTAGTAGCAGGAACTGTCCAAAACTTACACAATAGGTACAAGGCTCTCAACACTAATCCAATATTAGAGGCAACACCCGATAGCTTCTTGAGTGCTAAAACTTCACACTTGTCCAATACTAGAGTCAATCTTACTAGTCACCCACTGGATCCCCACGACATAACCAAACATACCAACTCAACACTGAACCCTTATGTCTATTCTACCATGTATGACCACAAAATAACTCTCAAATCAACTAGTTATTGATCACACAATATCCTTATCATTCCTCTAAACACGAAGTCCCGCTGAATATACCCTTTACTGAAGGACCAGGGCCATAAATGCCCTACATCTTAAGTCTCCACTCGTCACAAGTAGCATTACTTTTCAATCTAGAACCGATAAACACTTTCTTGAAAAAACCCACAAACCACTACCATGTAGTCACGTCGAAGTCCAACTTAACTTTTCACAACCAAAGATGAAATCCACCCTCGTACCAATTGCAACCTTCTCCTATCAAATATTTTAGATACCAATTTTTCCCTTTCTAATAGCAGAAATTGATCTATCCAAATCATCTTTCTTACGCCTCCATCCCTATTAAGACAAAAAACACTCTTACCAAAATATCCTAAATTTTTTTACTTCACTACATGTTTCCCACAAGGTCGTCCTTCATGTCCTTATTCTTAACTTCTCTTCTTTATTACATGCGGTCACTATACTTTTGCCACATCCGATGATCCTTACCAAACTTACACTCATCCCCGCATATCGACACCCAATAACCTCCTACTGATGAATTGTAGGCCTGCCATTGGTACACCCGTGCCACACAAACCATCATAATACCTTGACGATGTTAAAACCTTTCTCAAACTAACCATATTATTGAACAAACCACTCTTATTAAGACATAAATGCACTTTTGCCACTCTCGAGCAACCTAACACTAAAAACATGGAGATCATGTGACCTTATGTACCATCTCTCCATTTCTCAAGAAACCCCCACAATAAATAAGTCTAACCGCAACCCCACACAATTGAATCCTCAAGCCATAACTAGAAATTGAACTTGGTCACGCATCCGAATCAAGATGACACATCTCGTACCATACCACAACACTTCCAAAAGAAACCAAACATATAAGAATTTAAGAATGAGTTTCCACCATTTATGAGAGAATAATATACGAATATTCAGATACCAATTGGAATCGACTAGATACCAATTCGAATGAAGTAGCACAAAAGAATGAAAGAATTTGAAGTTTCCTAAATGTCTTTTAGCCTCTCACAGATAAGTATGATGCTCATCGTACTGATCTATAAGACTCTACTAGATATGCTCTTGTACTTATAGACCGGGTAACCTAGGGCTCTGATATCAACTTATCACGACCCAAAGAACTGATCATTTAGGCACCTACCCTTTTACCGCCTGGTAGGTGAACTAGTCCCTTATAGATTCATCTAACAACATAAATATATAATAAGTGCAATAAAAGTTTAAAAACATAGATATATGATAACACAGAATACAATAACTACCTAATGAATCTGGTCTAAATAGTACAAGAGCTTCTAAGTGTACAAGTAGAATAAAACTTATAACAACAACCTGAATACAACTTCTTTTTAGAATTAGAATTAGATAGAAAAGTTTAGATGAACTCCAATAGATCGTTGAAGGCTAATCGAACCTCACTTATGTACCTGGAACAACTCTACACCTCGAAAAGGGTGTAGCAAGAGTAGCATCAGTACAAACACTATGTATTGGTAGGTATCATAGTCCGACAACAGTTAGCTAACATATATAAAGTAAGAGACTGATGAATAGACATGCTCGCAATCAAGTACAAAACAACACAGTCCAATAATAACAACTCAAGTATAGAAGTATCACGTAGGAATCCATGAAGTACGAGGATGAAGCAATCACTAAGCAGATCCACATAAGACTTACAGTGATGTGGACCACACTTGGTTTAAGTAGTCTACAATCATAGCCTAGAAAAAATCTCTTGTCCTCGAATCCATCATATGTCTAGGTAAGAGATAACTAGTACACAACCTCTCAAATGAATCAACAACTAAGGAATCAAGGCTGAAATGCATCATGCAATACAATGAATACAACAACCAAAATCAGAGATATGAGTGGACGTAATCCGAATGTATGTGCGATGCAATGCAATTCACTGGCCAACTTTCTCATATCGTACACACATGCTCTGAGAGAAATATCTCCACTTTTCGATAGTCATGACCCATGGGGGACCCGCAAAGTCTATGTACCAGTCACTCTGCACACATCCCAGAGTTGACTCCACTACTGACCACACCGCTAGCCATTCCGCACACAACCTAGAGATGGCTATGCTATTAAATATGTTATAAGAATCATGGATGTTTCCTCCTCACTTATCACCATCATACCAATTACTGGTAATATCAATGTTCATGGAAATGAGGATGAATGCATGTATGAATGTCAAATTCAACACTAATCATGAGATGAATAAACATAACAACATCCGTAAATCAACTACCAATCTGAACTTATTCCTAAATCTGTACAATGTCACATTTGGAACAATTTCCCTTTGTACCACATAGGTAACACCAATTATATATACAAGAGAGGCCATATGAAATATGCACATAGCAAACACCATAATAGGAAGCCTCGGATGTTTCACTTTCCCTCTTATCATTATTAATATCAAATCACAGTTCACAACTGAATCATGCAGAATGTGTATGAATGATATGCATGTATCAATCGTGCCACACATGGACACATATCACAATAACAGTGTCAAGTCAAGTCCTTTCCTCTATCAATGATAATACCAAAATAAGTGAGAGATAACTATATCACAATCACGATATGACAATTATGTGCAATTCCAATATCAAACACTAGGCAGCACGCCAATAAATCACAAAGAGGCAACGAGCCCATAAATTAGTCAATAATACCAAATCTAAGTAATCCATTCCAACTTCATACCCGAAGGCGTAACATGCTTTCTCCGACAATAACTAACTCTACATATGCTTGTCTAATCGAAGTCTAATCAGAAGGTAAGCCGTAACCTACCTGGATGCTAAGCTGGAGCCAAGAACAAACAAACCTTAGTCTTGCCTTTCCGGAGATCTTTCAGGTAATCAAAGTCTATCAATTATCAAATTCAAAATTAGAAATGAGGAGCAATAACACCCATATTGATATACAATCGTTCGAATCAAAATCAACTAAGCAAAAGAGGAAAAAGGACCCACAATGGTAAAACAGTAAATTAGAGAGTGAAATCGGTAATCCAATGTTCTTGAAGTTCAAATATACCCTCTAATTGCTAAATTAGTTGAATAATAGGTCAATTTCATCAAACAATGCAAAACCCCCAAATTAGGCATAAACCCTAGATTTTCCATAAATAATTTCTTAACAACAATGGAAGATTCAAGCCTAATGGTTACTAAATCATCTATTTCCATTCTTACATTAGTCAAATCCACTAACAAATCCCATTTAGAAAGACTAAAACTCATTTTATGAAATAATCATCAAAACCCATCTTTCCTCTTAAGTTCTATGAATTTTCTATCATGGATTTATGCTTAAGGAATGTAAAAGAAAGAATTCAAGCTTAGGGAATTTACTCTCAAAAGGAATCAACCAAGAATCTACTCAATTCGCCTCAAAAGTTCTTAGGAACAAAAGGTGAAAGAATGAGAAATAAAAGGGTTTCACTTAGCATTTATTAGATTCCGGTCCGCATCATTTTGCTGCAACGGTAGGACATTCGCTTCAGCAAGCCCACCCTTGCTATTGCGCATCCGCCACAACAGATCACCATCCACTGTGGAGATCTCTCTCAAACATCACCACCCTGCTATAGTTGACTAAGACCTCACTGCAGCGGGTCCGCTATAGCGGATGTGGTGCCGCTACAGTGGACACCAGATACCAGAATAACTTGGTTTTTCACTATCTTAATTCCTAAATCCAAAAATATCCCCAAACCTCTCACACACAAACTAGATATGCATAAACATGTAAAAACATGATACAAACTCGATCGTAGTCTCGAAATTCCCATCAGAGGTCTATTTATTAGAGTCAACCCCTAACGACCTAAAATAAACTCTCCAACCAGAAGTCAAAACACTCTCGAGAGCCTCGAGAACCAAACCAACTATCTCACTAAGTTATAAACGACCCTCCGGACCTCACGGAATCGACAAAATTCCCAAAAAAGTTCGTTTACTCAAAAGTTAACTATCGGTCAACCGTTTTTCACCTTAAGGCTTTACTTCGCAAAAATTAACATATGTATCATCTGATCACCTCAGAAACCATACCACCCGTCCCCATGGGTCAAATCATACTAATAGGGCCCAAAGAAGGGTCAACGGGGGTAAATGAGTCAAAAGCACAATAATGATCAAACGGGTTGTTACAGATTCCTTTAAAATATACTTCAAACAATTTACAGGAATTTATGCAGAATGAAAAATCCTAATATTTAGGAGGATACACTGAAATCCTCCAATATTCTCTTCTTCATTCATGATCACATTAAAGTCTCCGTCAACTCGACAAGGAGAATTATGCTAGACCGTAAGATCAATTCTTTCAATAACATTACATTTGACATATACCATAGTAATGATCATGGATCTAGCAACTCTTCAAAATATAATTGAACTGTAATCTGTTTCTTAATATCCATGAGAAATTCTACATTTACATTATCATTCACAAAGAATCAGATCTTACCACTACAGTTAAAATTAACATTTCATGCTAAGTCTTCTACACTTCTGGATCTGTCTGGACTGTTGGAAGGGTTCCATCAAAGCAATAAAAAAGAATTTGTGGTGTCTATATAACATTTGTACTGTATGGAAAATATGTTGAGTATTCACAGATCTAATGTTCCAAAATAGAGTCTTTATCATCATTTCAAACAAGCTTTTGTATCACCCCTCTTTGGCAGAATCCTAACAGCTTGTTTGATTTCATTATTACCATGTTTCTTGCTCTTCTTGGATCCTTTTGCTTGAGATTTTGGAGATATATCTGCTTCCCTAGCAATTTGAGCAAAAAACTGGTCAATATAGCCCTATACTTACTGCATTTGCTTTATTGGTACTATGTTGCATAATATTTTCCTTTCCCACACTTGAAAGGTCAATATTATATGATACAACATCATGAAAGGCTTTATTAGGACACATATTCTTTGTACCACCAGAGTACTGTATTTCAGAAGCAACCTGAACTATTGCCAATTCCTTCCCGTCAGATTTATCCAATCCTAGAGATAGGTCCATGATTGGAGGATAAGAACCAATGTTATCTGTATTTTCTTCTATCTGATCTTGACCATTCTGATTGAAATATGATTCCTTCTATCCATTATGCTTTATTTCCCTTTTAATTGCTTTTTTTCTGGAATATCTGACTGTTGTTGTACGTCTATTGTTGTTTCAACCCTCTTCTGAACTTATTTCATCCTGAAACTTGATTTTGGAGCTTTCTTTTTAGGTAAAGTCTAAACTCCTGCCGAATAACATCAAACTCTGATGAATTGCTTTCTTTATTTTCAATTGTTTCTTAAGTGCTTTTGGGCAGATTCCAGTATCAGACCCATCTCTTTCTGCCGATTCCCCAGGTTGCCATCTTCTTCTTCAACTCTCTCACACCACACTTATCCTATCCTTCAACTAATTTATGTCTAGAATCCCACAATTTATGGAAGCTTCTACACTAAGCTGATCACCATTGTACTCTGTTGGATGATAAAAGTCTCTTTCGACCCATTGTTATATATTATCATCTGCTGCAATTACCTATTTTTTTATCAAGTGTATTGCTATTCATCTGCACTTCATTTATTCCTTCTTCATTAACATCATCTACCTTCTTGTCTTTGTCCACCACTTGTTCCTTGCCAGTTGTCTTTATTGATGAAGCATTACTATTCTATACACTATCTTGTTTTATGATTGTCTGCTTCACTATCATCATTTCCTAGCCTCCTCCTTGTTTTGTAAACCATCAAACTTGTTCTGTACTTCCACCTTGTTTCCCTTGTTATATTGTTGTTGTGTTTGAGTATTGAAGAATTTTTGTTACTACTTTACACTAGTGAAAAATCTACTATCCTTTCTAACATTTCAATTACCTGGATCACCAACAACCTTCCCACCTGATAGTATTCTAGCATTGAATTTAGGTTTAGTCTATTGTTGCCTGTGATCCTCTTTTCCTCAGCATTGTAATGCTCATTTTCAACCTCTTCCCTTTCTCTTGTTGCTCCCTATCTATGCTAATCTTCTCCTCATTCCTTCCCAATTATGGGTGAAGATATTTGCATTCCACTTCACTATGACCTTGAAGTCTGCATTCAAGCAATCATAGTGTATCTTCACTAATTTTAGGTTAAATTCTTTCCAAAAAGGGGATAATTATGCAATCTAAGTTGTATCAAGGCCATTCACAAGGATCCAAGTCCTAGATTTCCATGTTCTACAAGGGTTATTTATGAAGATGAAAGTGCTTGAGTATACTTTGATTCCATCCCAGGAGTTTTAAGTCATGATGATTGTTTTGGTGGCCGAAACAGTGGAAAGAGAATAAAAGTGTATCACTTGTGACACAACATGCGGCCGCAAGTGAGCACATGCGACCGCAAGTGGCGCCACCGCAAGTGGTGCCAGTGTGGTTTATTTTTGCAGACTTTTGAGTGCTACTTTTGGATCTTTTATGTAATTAACCAGTGATAGTAAAATAATATCATGCATAAATATAATAATTGTTTTTAATACTAACACTATTTTATCTCAGGATACATTTAATTTAATAAAAAATGACAAGAAATGATACAAGGATCTTAATATCTAATTTTGCAATAAAATTGGCAGGTGATTAAAAGAGGAACCCAAAAGTGAACTAGGACAACAGAAGAAAAATAAAATTATGTACCATTTCAAGGGATTCCATCTGCACATGCCAAAAGTGAAAACAAAATATTACATATGCAAAGTTCTAATGCTTACATTACATCAAGGCAAGTAGCCACTGAACCGCTTCCCAACGGTCTGTTCCGGGTTCGTTTAGATCTGATTCTCCATTCTGTGCGCTTCATATTCGCCTGGAGTTCGCTCCCAGAAATATAGCCATCCCTGCCCCCTCACGTCAATCCCACGAGCCACATCAAGGCAAGTAGCCAATTTGAGAATGAAAAATTGTTAAGTTTTCTTGTCAGCACACATGAGGAAGAAGAAGAGCTACGTGACCACAACAACTCTTGAAAATTAGCATCGAGTACACGAAGCATAAAGAAGAAAAACTATAAATATATCTACCTTGAGCTACTTGTGTTGGTATTCTATGGTACTTTATAGAGCAGTACGGGAAGTAATAACTATTACAAATGTTCGAAAGGATAAATAAATGGTAAATCTTCAAAACTGCCGCATGTGTGTTGTGTCTTGAATCTTGATCACCTTGCAAAGCCAATGTTGAGAACTGCCGCAAGGTTGTTGTGTCTTGAATCTTGATAACCTGAAATCAAGAAACAACTAAATCTGGATGGTTACAACGTTGTGTGTTGAGTCGAGGATAGCCCTCTATCCTTAAGACAAGATTACCCCGTATATATGCTTTTACGTTAGCGGGCAATAGTCTCCCAAGATAAAACAACACTTTAATCTCAACACTACAAAGCCAATAGGTTGAGCCTGTTGAAGAAAACAAATATGACTCGACTTGCTGAAGATGTGGAATAGGAAGGAAGAGTTTCTCTCTACTCTTCTCTTTTGTCTCGGTGTATATAGTGTGTCTCTGTAGTGTATATCTTGTGTATACGTGAGGGTTTGGTCACTGTTTTTCAGTCGAAAATTGCACTGATTTTCACTGAATATCACTCATTGTTTTGTGCTATTTTGTGGCTGTTTTTCGGGCCAGTTACTTGCTATTTTTCATCTCTGTTTGCTGCCCGTTTCTTCCTGTTTTTTCTTCTATTTTCTGCCACTGAATTGAGCCAAATGAAGCTCAATATATAGCAAGGAGAAGGGGCTGTCTAACTACCAAAACATGGCTGTTAATGACCATTAGGAGGGCATTAAAACAGCCAAGTAATGGTTGTTAATGACCATTGAAAGGCTGCCCAACTGCCCAAGTAATGGGCTGTTAATGGAGGAGTTAATCAGCCAAGTAATGGCTGATTAATTCCTCAAAAAACAGTCCCAACGGTAGGCTTCTGCCTTCCGTCACCTTCCCAGAAACTTTGGGGACCAGTTGAAACTTTAGGGACCAAACTGTACATATGAAACTTCAGGGATCAAACTGTACATCTGGCAGAGTTTTCTGGTCCAAAAAGATAACAGCCCGCGACCCGAGCCCGAGCCCGATACCGGACCGGACGGGCGGGCGGCGGCGGCGCGCGTGTGGGCTTAGCCTTGAACCCAAGCACATCTAGGTCTTCCCTCCTTTAAACACATGGGATACCCCCTGGGGTCCCAAACCCTTTACCAATTAGAGACTTATATAGAGAGTAATTCTTCCTATTCCCACCGATGTGGTAGATTTGTCCCACACCACATTTCCATGTCTCAAACACCTTACTTCGTGGACCAATATCTCTTTCATTTCTCAATGAAATTAGACGATTCTTGGCCCTACGGTCATCTACTCACTTCGTAGATCATGCATGTATAAAGAGACGAGGTCTCCAACATACGGAACACAAGTGTTTAATTCATCAAAGATGGGTGGACGCATCTCCCCGCCAAAGGCTAATTTCCAACAACTTGAAGGGCGAAAAAAATTCGGAGTAGAAGCAAAACAATACATTGTTTCCATTCTTGAGCCTTTTCTTTTATAGCTTTTTCTATTATTCAGTGCAGAAGATTATTCTAATTCCTGCTTTTAATTAAATAGTGAAATTATTCGTCTTGAATATTTCTCCTATTTTCTTATTTAATGGATAAGAATATTTTCGTTAATAGTATTAACTCCGGTAAGGAATAACTTTTTTTTATTTTGGGAGAATGAAGGATCTTGATATTTCTACATAATAGTAGATATTATTCCTTAATTTCACATGTTTGAGATGAAACTTTTTTTTTAACTTTTATTTGCTTTACAGTTAGATGTTATTTATTTTGTTAACGTCTATCTAATTTTGTAATCCGGAGTGGCGGAAGAAGTAATATAGTTAATTGTGGTATCGATAGATGTTGACATTTAGTTAGTAACATCTACCTCTTTTATGTTATGATTAATTTTATACTTATTTGTAATCGAGAGAGGCGGATGGTGTAACTAGTTATAGCAAGTAAGATAACCGAAAGAGATTTACTAAAAAGAACATATTTCAGTTCAAGCATGTATTCCATGTTCTTTAATAGTATTACTTTGATGATTAATTTGTATAACCAAGAGAAGTACATTTAATTGTTCAATTTCAGTAATAATATATAAATATATTCGTGAGAGATATTTATACATTTGTGAGAAATAGAATTTAAGGAATAAATAATTTATTTTATAATTGATATATCAAGCAAAGTCAGGATCCCAACACCTTTTATTATATTTTTGAAAACAAAAATAATTTCTCTAATTCACTTTTTAATTATTAGTTAGTTAATTCACCACTCAACTCTTTCTGATTTCTCAAATAGTAATTAAAATAAGAAACATATGTAGAATAGATAAACCAATCTTTGCGGGTTCGACATCTTTCTAACTATTATTTGACATGGTTCGAGTTAAAATATATATACGCCAGACACTCGTTAATTTTTTGGCGTCGTTGCCGAGAATTGGCAAAATCTACTACAAATTAATTGTTTTACTACTAATTTGAGATGTTTTTTTATTATTTAAACTTTTGGGAAAAAACTTCAGGAAGTGTATGACTCGTTTCTCTTCAAGAGAACTAGTCAAATACGATCCTGAAATTGAAAAATACTTAAGGTTATTACGAAAAGAATAATATCAAATTCCTTCACAAAAAGAAATGGGGAACAATGAGAATACTAATAACAACACACCTCCACCACATCAAGTGGAAGAAGAATTTGATGAAGTGGTATCACAACGTGATAGGATACTTAGAGATTATGCAAGACCATATCACTTTGAAGGAGAGTCAAGCGTAAGGAGACCACCAATAGCAGCAAATAACTTTGAAATTCGCACAGGCTTGAGTCAGACCATTCAAAATTCATACCAGTTTACTAGTGATGTAAGTGAAGATCTTCATGCCCATCTGATTGATTTTCTTGAATTGGTTGAAACTTGCAGGTACAATGTAATCAAAACAGACCTATCAGGTTGCGACTTTTTCCCTTTTCACTAAAAGAAGATGTCAAGACATGGTTGCGAAGCTTACCAAGAGGTTCCATTACTACATGGGACCAAATGACCCAAAAGTTCCTTAACAAATATTTTTTACTTTCCAAAATAATTAAAATGAAACAAGAAATCAATAATTTTATGCAGATAGATATTGAATCTGTATATCAGGCATGGGAAAGATTAAACTCAATGTATATCAGGCATGGGAAAGATTAAACTCAATGTTACGAAAATGTCCACACCATGGTATTCAAGATTTTGATATTTTATATATTTTTTATCATGGCCTTAAACTCTCTTCTAGAAATGTAATTGATGGATCCATAATGGAAAAGGCCACCACAGAAGCCACCCAATGTTGAATGAAATTTCAAAAAATATTGTTTAATGGCATTCAGACATAGTGATTATCAAGGAAGCAGCTGGAGTAAATCAAGTTGAAGCTTTAAATTCATTGACACAACAAATTGCAGCTCTCACACAAAAAATAGAGGCTATTCAGGTGAGTACTCAATCAACACCTCAACTTGATAATTGTGATATTTGTGGAGATAGTCACTAGAATCATGAACGTCAAGCTTCAACGCAAAATGAGGAACATGTGAGTGTTATTGGTTATAGAAATAATTACTCAGTTGGTAGTCCCATGGCAAAAAAATATCCGGGATTCCAATGGAGTAATCCTAATGGTGCTGAAAATCCTCAAAGATTCTTGAATCAAAAGAAGTAGGTACATTGACCACATGATTTTCTAAATAAAAATAGAGGGAAATAAATTTTTTAACAATATTATCAACAACCCCAAATAAATCGTCAATCGGGACTTGATATATAAACACATCAAGGCTACTGATGACATGATATAAAAAAATTATTAGGGATACTGACGAGAGGGTCGAAAGTCAACAATTAGCCATCAAGAACTTGAAGATCTAGGTAAGCCAAATAGCAACCCTCGTGTCAGGACAAATTCAGGGTTCTCCGCCAAGTAATACTGAGAAGAATCTAAGGGAGCACCTCAAATCCATTGCCCTACAATCTGGTAAAGCTCTTGATGATCCATATACATATCGACAAGGAACTCCACAAGAGGTAGAGCAGGTAAGTGAAAGCGAGAATAAGGAAGAACCTAAGCTTCCAAGTGAAGAAAAAGAAAAAGGGAGAAAGGTGCAAGAAAATGAATTGATTACAAATCCTCATTCTGTTCCTCTCCCCTTTCCCCAAAAGATGAAAAGAGAAAAACTATACAAGCAATTCTCAAAGTTTCTGGAAATTTTAAAATAACTTTACATTAACATACCTTTCACATATGCTTTGTCACAAATGCCTTCATATGCTAAATTTCTTAAAGGTATTTTGTCAAGTAAAAGAAAATTGGAAGAAATTTTTGCTGTTAAGCTTACAGAGAAATGTAGTTCTATACTTCAAAATAAGCTTCCACAGAAACATGATGATCCAGGAAGTTTTACAATTCCTTGCACTCTTTGAGGTGATCATTTTTAAAAAACATTATGTGATTCAGGTGCTTCAATAAATTTAATGCCTTTTTAAATTTTTAGGAAATTAGAACTTGGTGAAATGAAAGATACTAGTTTGTCTCTTCAATTGGCTGATCAAAGTACTAAAAAATTGAAAGGAATAATTGAAAATGTTCTCGTAAGGGTTGATAAATTTATAGTCCCAGTAGATTTTATAGTACTTGAAATGGAAGAAAATACCGAGGCACCATTAATTTTAGGTAAACCATTTCTCACTACAGGAAGAGAAATCATTGATGTCCATAAAGGACAATTGATACTGTGAGTTGATGAGGAAAGAGTTGTTAGTAAAATATGGGAACAATATTGGTAAGAACAGATAAAACAGTAAAGAATAACTTATCGAATCACAGTTGTGTCATGGAAACCCACTGCCTTAAAAGCAATTTTGAACCGACTCCGGTGCAAATCGTTTAGCCCGGTCATTCCCCAAGGTTCCACAACACTTCCAGACACTTGCACTAATGGCTGAAAGTTTGGAGTTTGCACAAAGTATTTTGCACAAAAAATTGAAGTAAGAAAATAGCTTTGAAAAAGATGATATATTTTTTTGTATCAACAAAAGAGATTTCTACCTCTATATAGGTAGATGTCAAGGTCTCAGTAGTAAATGGTGAAATCTGAAATGTCTCTAACGTTTAGAGAATAATGAATGAGATTTGAAATGTCTCCAATGTTCATAGAAATAATGATCGTCATTAACTCAGAGAATTTATGGATAATAGACCATTGTAACAATTAATAAACTTTGACCGATTCTGGGACAAATGATTCCAGAAGAATAAGTCTTGATCGAACTCGTAAAAATAATTCCGGTGGCATAAGCCATGACCAGTAATAACTAATTTTGGGTGTATGAGACCTACGTCTGGACAAGGAAATGAACTTGGACACTAGTCTAGTAAGTGTATATCTGGACATTTACCAATTTCATAAAAGTCAAGAAAGAGATAATGAAAAGAGACCCTCAGAGATTCTTTGGCTTTACATTACTTGGAATAAAAGAGTAATGTAAATAGATATATAACTCCAACAATCCCCACTAATGCAAAGGTGATGAATAGGAATGAATTCTGGGCAAAATGAAGGAACATGTACTTAAGTGTCAATATATTTCAATTTGAATTAAGACGTAGTGAAATGAGGAAATAACTAATATCCAAAGAGTGAAGTATTCTTGAGCTGATTGGACATAAGTTGAGACCCCCACAACACATACTATATCTTTTAATTTATGCAAACTCCGTAATACAAACAAAGTACATTTTATGGTCATGCACACACACCCTGGGTCTAATGAGCGCTTTAGAAAGATGGCCTAAGTCTTTCATAAAAGGCGTTCACACCTTTACACTCATGTAAGTGATTCCATCAAGTCTATCTCATAGACCACCTTAAAGTTATGAAATCATTAAGAGAAAATAAGCTCAACCTTATAAATACTACCACACACCATAGGGATAGGAAATGTAATGTACATTGATGGCCTATATGGCTTCGTTGGACCACAAACAGGTATCCATCATATTACCTCAATCCATAAGCTTTAGTCCCATCCCTCTCGACGTTTCAAGGATCATCTTCCTTACTAAACCCTTGGTCAAAAGATCCTCCAAATTCCTTTCAGACCTTACATATTCTAAGGAAATAACACCATGCTTCACCAGCTATTTAACCACAACATGTCTGATGTGAATATGTCTCATTTACCATTGTACACACTGTTCTTTGCAATCTCAATTGATGTATGTGAATCACAATGTATGGAGACTGGAGAAGCTTGTCTTCCCCACAATGACACATCTGCCAAAAGGTTTCTCAACCACTCATCTTTCTGCCCTACCAACTCAAGAGCAATAAACTCTGATTCCATGGTAGAACGTGCTATACAAGTCTGTTTGGAAGTCTTCCACGAAATAGCACCTGCACCCAAAGTAAATACATAGCAATTGGTGGAGCTAACTTCATCATTAACAGTTACCTAGTTTGCATCACAAAAACCTTATAAAATAGCAGGAAATTTATTAAAATGTAAACACCAATCCATAGTACCTCTTAAGTACCTTAACAAACGATGAAGAGTAGTACAACGTTCACTACTGGACTATGTGTATATCTACTCAATCTACTAACAACATAAGTAATATCAGTCCGAGTATAGTTCATGAGAAACATTACGCTCCCAACTATTTTAGCATATTCAGTTTATAAAACACTAGTTTCTTTATTCTTTCTCAAGTGCATGCTAGGATCATAAGGAGTTTTCTCTGGAGTAACATCAAAACAATTAAACTTTTTCAACATCTTCTCAATGTAATGAGACTGACACAAAGAAAAACCATTAACACTTCTTTTGATTTTAATTCATAAAATTACATCTGCTTCTCCAAGGTCTTTTATTTCAAACTTAGAAGATAAAAAGTTTTTTGTCTCATTTACAACATTCACATTAGGACCAATGATTAACATGTCATCCACATATAAACATATAATCACACAACTAGATCCTATCATTTTAGAATAAACACAGGTATTTGAAGCATTAACAACAAAATCATCATCTACTAATTTGTTGTTAAATTTTTCATACCACTGCTTAGGTGTCTGTTTCAAATCATACAAGGACTTTCTCAACTTATATACTTTATCTTCCTGTCCTGGGACCACAAAACCTTTAGGTTGAGTCATATAGACCTCTTCTTCTAAAATACCATTTAGAAAAGCCGTTTTAACATCCATTTGGTGTACCACTAAATTGTGAATAGCGGCTAAGGCAATAAGAGTTCTAATGGTTGCTATTTTAGTCACAGGAGAATAAGTATCAAAGTAAGCAACAACTTTCTTTTAGTTAAAACCCCTAATCACAAGTCTAGCCTTATATTTATCAATTGTACCATCAGGTATCCATATTTTCTTAAATATCCACTAGCTACTTATGGGTTTAGAACATTTAGGTGAATCATGTAAGTCACAAGTATGATCAGAAACTATAGAATCTAATTTACTTTTAATTGCTTCTTTTCAAAACATAGCATCTATTGACCTCATTGCTTCATCATAAGTCTTAGGGTCTTCTTCCATTAAGTAAATAGACACTAATTCATCATTTAAGATATCAATATCATAATTTTTAGTAAAAAATGCAGTAATAAAATCAGGACCAAAGCTAGTCTCAATTCTACGTCTTTTACTCGTTCTAGGTTCAATTTCATGCTCATTATTAACAACATTAGAAGAAGCACAACATGAGAATTAACAGACATAGATGTAGAAGCATTATTTGGCATATCACTAGAATCATTTTCAAAGGAAAAATATGTTAAAAAAATTCCGCATCTCTAGATTCACAAATAGAATAATCATTCAAAGACATAAATCTATAAGCAACACTATTTTGAGCATAACCAATAAAGGCGATGTTAAAAGTCTTAGATCCTACATTTATCCATTTGAAATCAGGTAGATCAACCTTAGCCAAACACCGTCATACTTTCAGAAATTTCAAATTAGGGGGAAACCCTTTCCACAATTCAAATGGAGTCTTATATAACTTCTTATGAGGAAATCTATTAAGACTATAACATGCAGACGAAATAGATTCACCCCACATGTTGTTAGATAGACCTGGACTTAACAACATAGAGTTCATCATTTCCTTAAGGGTTCTATTTTTACGTTCAGCTACACCATTTTGTTGGGGAGTATAGGGAGAACTAACCTCATGTATTATACCATTTTCTCACAAAATATCTCTAGATTATTAGTACTATATTCATGACCCCTATCAGATCTAAGTTTCTTGATTTTCTACTTCTGCTTTAAATTTCAAAAACATGCTTTCAACCTCATATTTAGACTTAAGATATACCTTAGTGTATCTAGAAAAGGCATTAACAAAACTGATGTAATACTTCTTTCCACCTTTACGAATAATGTTCTTAAAATCAACTAAGTCTGAATGTACTATTCAAGCAATTATATTTTTCTGCTAGTAACATATTTAAATGATTTCTTAGCATGCTTTACTTCTACACACATAGAACACTTATAAAATTCATCAAATTTTATCGTAGGAATTAATTCCATTTTTCTAAGTCTTTTAATAGAAGCAATATTAACATGACCTAGTCTACCATGCCATAAATCAACAAACTCAACAATATAAGCAGAACTAGAAATATTATAATTGATAGTCTCTTGAACAATGTTCAATACAAATAACCCTCAACTAAGATATCCCTTCCTAACAAAGTCTCTTTAATGAGAAATAATAATTTTATCAGCTTCAAAAACATGTTTAAGGCATGCTTTATTGAGAAGTGCTCCACAAACTAAGTTTTTACGAAGGGAGGGTACATACCAAACATTGTTCAAGGCTAAATGTTTTCCAGAAGTTAACTTAAGAGGGATTTTCCTTTACCCATAACTCCAACAGTAGTGGAGTTACCCATGTATACACACTCGCCATTAGTATACTCCTCAAAGGTATGGAACAACTCCTTATTGGAGCAGAGATGCCTCAAAGTGCCTGTGTCCAACACCCAATCTGTATTGTTAGCCACCATGTTCTCCTCTACAACTACCGCAATAATCACTTTATTTTTATAGAAAGATTAGCTTGGGCAACACCTTGTCCTTCCTGTTTTGAGTTTTGTCCTTATCTTTGATGGCATTGGGAAACCCTGTATCTGAGTTTCCCACAAACAAAACAAGGTCCATTTGACTTCTGAATTTGTCTCTTTGTCTTGTTGAAGTGGTTCTTGTTCTTTCCATTTCCCTTTTTCAGGACTTTCTTCTATTTGCCTTTGAACCTGTCTTTCACAACAATATCGAAAGTTTCCACAAGGTTAGCTTTAGTAGAATTAAGAGAAATACCTTCCATATTAGTTCCTGAGAAATTCCCCGGTCCTCATGTGATTGATTAGTTCCTGAAGAGTCAAGTTCTTCTTCTTATGCTTCTGTTGGTTCCGGTAATCACTCCATGTCAATGGGAATTTTTCAAGTAGAACATTAGCCTAAAAGATCTCACTCATATTCATGCCATCGGTAAGAACATCAGCAATCAAGTTCTCGTACTCTTGAACCTATTCCATGATTGGTTTATTGTCAATCATTTGGAACTTAATCCATTGGCCAACAACATACTTCTTCTTCCGTGCATCATCAACACTATATTTCTTTTCCAAACTATCCCAAATTTCCTTAGTAGATTTATTATAAATAAATAAATTAAACAAAGGGTTAGTCATATGGTTTAGCAGATGTCCTCTAATAGTTTTATTATCCTTTTCAAATTTCTTTTTAGCAGCATCATCGAGAACAACGATAGCATTAGAACTACCGATAGCAGTAGTACTACCGGTAGTAGTTGCACTACCGGTGGTGTTAGAAACATTATTTGCAACATTTGATTCATCAAACAAAACATAATAAACTTGTAATTGTTCAAAAAAAATTAAAAGCTTTTGAGACCAATGTTTAAAACTGTTTCCGTCCAAACGCTCAAGTTTTGATAAATCTAGAAGAGTTTTGTTCAAAGAAACAACCATCTTATCAATATTGTATAAATCTCTTACAAATTGTTAATAAAATATGAGAATAATATTGGTAAGAACAAATAAAACAATAAAGAATAACTTATCGAATCACAGTTATATTGTGGTAAGCCACTGTCTTGAAAGCGATTTTGGACCGACTCTGGTGCAAATCGTTTATCTCGGTCACTCTCCAAGGTTCCACAACACTTCCGGACACTTATACTAGTGGCTGAAAGTTTGGAGTTTGCGCAAAGTATTTTGCACAAAAAACTTAAGGAAGGAAATAGCTTTGAAGAAAATGATGTATTTTTCTGTGTGTCAACAAAAGAGATTTCTACCTCTATACATAGGTAGATGTCAAGGTTTCGTTAGTAAATGTTGAAATATGAAACGTCTCTAACGTTCAGAGAATAATGAATGAGATCTGAAATGTCTCCAATGTTCAAAGAAATAAAGATCATCATTAACTCAGAGTATTTATGGATAATAGACCGTTGTAACAATTAATAAGCTTTGACCAGTTTCGGGACAAATGATTCTGGAAGAATAAGTCTTGACCGGACTCGTAACAATAGTTTCGGTGGCATAAGCCATGTCCGGTAACAACTAATTTCGGGTGTATGAGACCTACGTCTGGACAATGGAATGAACTTGGATACTAGTCCGGTAAGTGTGTATTTGGACAATTTCAGGTAAGCTCAAAAATAGCAAAACTAATATTTTGTAAAATCAGAATTGTATTAGGCCTCACGTATACCTCGTGCGCGGGGGAGGGGGGGGGGGAATTGACCCATTTTGCCTATGAAGCCCAACTCTCATGTGCACGAGGACCCTCTCTTGTTCTAGACCATTTACCAACCCAATAATGCACATTTCAATATAAGATGGAAGAAGGGACTTTCTACCATCAATGTGGTACAAAGAGCATTTCACAAGAGTCAAGAAAGAGATAATGAAAAGAGGCCCTAAAAAATTCTTTGGATTTGCATTACTTGGAATACAGAGTAATGTAAATAGATGTATAACTCCAATAAGAGTGATTTTTGACATGCAGAAAGTAATGAAATTTCCCGAGGATGAGTCATCATCTTTTTGTTTTCAAATTGACTTGCTAAATGACCTTGCATATGAATATAAGGATATCAATTGATTACTGATTCATTAGAAATATGTTTGTCCAAATTAGGTTCAACAAGTGATGATGATCTCATAATAAAAGAAGAAGCTGAAACACTTGAAAAAGATTTAGAAAATGAGGAAGTCTCACCAGAAGAAGTTCAACAAAAAATTGAACTCAAAACTCTTCCTTCTCATTTGAAATATGTTTTTAATATGATTTTTTTCCAGTTATCATTTCATCTTATTTGACTACAAAACAAGAAAGAAGATTAATTAGAGTGTTGAAAGATCACAAAAGGAGCCTTAGGGTGGACTATAGTTGACATCAAAGGAATCAGTCCAGCGATTTGCATGCATAGAATTCTCATGGAGGATAATTACAAGACAATAGTCCAACCTCAAAAGAGACTGAACCCAACAATGCAAGAAGTTGTTAAGAAAGAAGTGGTAAAACTTCTAGCAACAGGTATCGTTTATCCCATATCTAATAGTACTTGGGTAAGTCCTATGTAGGTCATACCAAAGAAGGGAAGTGTTAATGTGGTGAAAAATGAAAATAATGAACTCATAGCTACCAAAACAATCACAGGATAGAGAGTTTGTATTGATTACAAATGACTTAATGAGGCTACAAGAAAAGACCATTTCCTCAACCTTTATAATCAAATGTTTGAGAGAGTTGCAGGTCATGGTTTTTACTATTTTCTAGATGGATACACTGGATAAAATAAAATATCAATTGCTCCAGAAGATCAAAAGAAGACCACATTTACATTCCTCCAAGGTATGTATGCTTATAAAATAATGTCATTTGGACTATGTAATGCTCTTGCTACATTTCAGCGTTGAATGTCGGCAATTTTCTAGGACATGACTGAAAAATTCCTTGAAATATTCATGGACAATTTCATACTTTTTGGTAACACATTTGAAGATTTTCTCTATCATTTAACTTTGGTGCTCAAAAGATGTGAAGAGACAAATGTAGTTCATAACTTGAAAAAATGTCATTTTATGGTAACAGGGGGAATTATTTTAGGACATAAAGTTAATGCTAAAGGTATAGAAGTTGATAAGTATAAAATTGATCTTATAGCAGGATTACTCCCTCCTACCACTGTAAAAGGAATTAGAAATTTCTTAGGACATCCAAGTTTTTACAGAAGGTTTATAAAATATTTTTCAAAGATTTCAAAACCTCTGACTAACCTAATAATGAAAGATGTGAAGTTTGAATTTTTAGATGATTGCAGGAAAGCATTTGAGATCCTCAAAGAACAATTGAATAACACCCCAATTCTTGTTTATCCTGATTGGAGCCAATTATTTGAAATAATGTGTGATGCGAGTGGCACAACAGTTGGAGTCGTATTGCGAAAAAAGAAGGACAAGGTTTTCAGGCTTATTTACTATGCCAATAGAACGCTCAATGAAGTTCAAAACAATTATGCCACAACTGACTACTGGCAGTAGTATTTACATTCGACAAATTCCATTATTATTTTATAGGAATGAAAGTCACAATATTCACTGATCATACAACCTTAAAGTACCTCTTAGGAAAGAAAGATGCTAGACTTATATTGCTAAGATGGATACACCTTTTGCAAGAATTTGAGTTTGAAATAAAATATAGAAAAGGTTCAGAAAATCAAGTAGCTGATCATTTATCCCGCCTGAAAAATCCTCCTACAGAAATATAAGATATTTCAGAGGAATTTCTCTATGAGCATATCTATGCAATCACATCAATTATAAACTAGCTACCTTGGTTTGCTGACATCACTAATTATTTGGCCGGAGGATGGATCCCTAAGGATTTTTCTTACAAACAAGGAAGCAAGCTTAAGAAAGATGCAAGACATTACTACTGGGAAGATCCTTACATGTTTAATTTTTGTGCAAATAAAATAATTAGAAGATATGTACCAACAATAATAATAACATACCTAGCGAAATCCCACAACGTGGGGTCTGAAAAGGGTAAAGTGTACGCAGACCTTACCTCCATCTTGGTAGGTAGAGAGGCTGTTTTCGGGTACCCTCGTCTTAAGACAAAGCATAATCACAAACAAAGCAAGCAAATCAAAGCAAAGTAAGATAAACAGTCAGACTCAGACAAGAAATTAAAGCAGTATGAATATCCTGATAACAAAATCGAATACGCCATGGTAGCGCATTCTAACAAAAGGAAGCAGTAGCTAACATAGCTAAATAAGATAAACAAAGTACACTAAAGAACACATAGCAGTAAAAATCAAACTACATGTGACTATAAAGCAATACTGCACCTATAAGTGTGATAGACTAATCGGGAATACAGTAAGAACACTACAACTATCATTTTGTAAGCATAAATAGGACTACGCTCGACTACCTACTATCCTTCTACCCTAATCCATGTTCTCCATAACCCTCTATCTAAAGTTATGTCCTCAGTAAGGTACACTTGTGCCATATCCCATCTAATCACCTCCCCCCAATACTTTTTCGGCCTACCTCTACCCTTCATGAGCCCGTCCATTGCCAACCTCTCACACCTCCACACTAGGGCATCTGTGTCTCTCCTCTGCACATACCCGAACCATCTCAGTCTCGCTTCTTGCATCTTATCCTCCACTGAGGACACTCCCACTTTGTCCTGGATATCATTATTTCAAATCCTATCTCTTCTTGTATGCCCACACATTCATCTCAACATCCTCATCTCCGCAACTTTCATCTTTTGTATGTGTGAAGTCTTGACTGGCCAACACTCCGCCCATACAACATAGTCGGTCTAACCACCACCCTATAGAACTTACCTTTAAGTTTTGGTGGCACATTTTTATCGCACAAGACTCCAGATGCGAGCTCCATTTCATCCACCCTTCCCCAGTACGATATGTGCCATCGTCATTAATCTCTTCATTCCCTTGGATAATAGACCCTAGGTACTTGAAGCTTCCTTTCTTTGGAATGACCTGAGTACCAAGCCTCACCTCCACGTCTATCTCATGGCCACTCCCGTTGCTGAACTTGCACTCCAAATATTCTATCTTGGTCCTACTCATCCTGAACCCTTTATACTCCAAAGTCTGTCTCCAAACCCCTAGCTTGTCATTCACTCCTCTGCGAGTCTCATCAATCAGGACTATGTCGTTTGTGAATAACATACACCATAGTACCCCCCCCCCCCTCTTGGATTTATCGCGTCAGTCCGTCCATCACCAAGGCTAATAGAAATGGGCTAAGAGCTGATCACAGAGACAGAAATAAACAACAACTTAAATCATTGCCATGATAGAGTAGTAGGAGGACATTATTGAGGAAAAAAATAGCTGCGAAAGTACTTGAAGATGGCTTTTTCTGACCTACTCCATTCAAAGATGCAAGACATTATGTCGTCACTTGCGGCAGATGCCAAAGAAACGGTAACATTTCGAAACGAGATGAGATGCTTCTTAACTCTATTCTGGTATGTGAAATATCTGATTTGTGAGGCATTGGCTTTATTGGTCCTTTCCCTCCTTCAAATGGATGCAAATATATTTTAATAGTTGTTGACTATGTTTCAAGGTGGGTAGAAGCAATAGCTACTAGAGAAAATGATGCTCGCGTTGTTTGTGCTTTTCTCAAGAAAAATATATTCTCTAGATTTGGAACCCGGTGAGTTATAATAAGTGATATGGGAACCCGTTTTGTAAACAAATAATTTGATATTTTGTTGTCAAACTATGGAGTCACTCATAAAATAAGAACTCCATATCATGCTCAACAAGCGGGCAAGTAGAAGTATCCAACAATGAATTGAAAAGATTTCTAAAAATAATTGTTGGTTCCTTTCGTAAAGATTGATCTTTATAGTTAGGTGATGCATTATGGATATACAGAACTGCTTTCAAAATTCCCATAGGAACATCTCCTTATAGACTAGTTTTTGGAAAAGCTTGCCATTTACATGTGGAATTAGAACATAAAGCATATTGGGCTATAAAATTGTTAAATCTAAATTTGCCAGATGCAAGTAAAAATTATTTATTGCAACTTAATGAATTGGAGGATTCCAGACTTGAAGCATATGAAAATACTAAATTTTACAAAGAAAAGACAAAAAGATGGCATGATAACCTCATTTGCCATAAATATTTTAAAATTGGAGACTATGCTTTTACTATACAATAGTCGGTTGAAATTATTTTTAGAAAAATTCAAGTCACCCAGGACAAGACCATACTTCGTTACAGAAGTAACTCCCTATAGTGCCATTGAAATACAATATATAAATGGGAGAGAAAAATTTCGAGTGAACGATCATCATTTGAAGCCTTATGTCACCACAGTGTTTGACAAACAGGCTTCAACAATTCTTTTTGCCTAAAATAATAATTATATTATATATTTAGTTACTAGTATAGTTATATATTAATATCATATATCTAAAATACAGTTTACTATAAATACACATATATATTAATTAACATAAGGTGATACATAAACACACTGCATGTCTCTTCTTTTTGGGCGTTCTTAAATCTGGTCTAAGTTCCAAAAAAATAAATATATTCTTCTTGATTCTATCATAACAGAATAATATATATAGTATATTTGTTTATGCACATATATACACAATATATTATATACATTTAGACTTTTTTTTCTTTTCTCCTTTTTATATCATCATAAAAATATACATATATATATATATATATATATATATATATATATATATATATATATTATTATTTTCAAATTTCAACTACTTATAATATTTTTAATTATGTAAAAAAATAATGAAAACAAATTAAAATTTGTACTAGACAAGAATAGATCACTAACAATCCTCTGTATATTATATTAATTGTTGTCTAAAGGGAAAGTGATAGAAAGCTTTTGACGGCAAAATCTAAATAAAAATTGAAAGACTTGCATTAAAATGACACAGAGAATGTTGATTCCTTTTTTACACTGACGTGAAAATAACATTTTGCAGAAATAATACAAGGTAATAATACTTACAATAGATCCTTATGATCTGACATTTTTCTGGACTCCGCGCATAGCAGGAGCTTAGCTACCCTTGTTGACAATGACTTCAACAAACTTTTTATGCAGCTAAATTATTTTAAGACACACTGAATGATCAGAAGCTTTATATGTATATGTGTACACAAAAGTATCTCTGCACACGACCCATCTCAGAAAAAACAATCGTACTATTCGTTCAAGTAGTGTGCCCACAAGATTCAATAATAGGTTAAATTTAAGCTATGCAGCAAAAAAAGAACAATCAGCTATAAAAGGCATTTTCACCCTAAATAAAAGTCAAGTCACTTTCAGTATCTCTTTCTGATAAACAAAATACAACGTTAGCTGCTGAGCTTTGTTTTCTTTTTTTAATCCCACCACCTTATATTTCTTCTTCATATCCCCAAGGACTTGTAACAATGGTTCAAGAAATCAGCTTGCTCTCGCAAGGCTTGACATGAGCCACGTCATCTCACCCGAAGTTGCAAAATGGGCTCGAAAGAAAATTCGTCATCCCATTATAGAAGAAAGAGGGCTTGCTTTTACTACACAAGATGGTGAGCAAATTCTTCCTGTTCTTGAGGTAATTGAACGTCGTTACTGGACAATATTTTCTCAAAATCCCAGACTAGTGGTGCTGACTCTCGTTCGAGAGTTTTATACGAATATGGACGTCAAAACTTTTGTTAGAAATTTGCCTTTGGTGGGGAGGTGCATCCACCTATATTTAATGAATTAAACAAAAGCGTTCCGCATGTTGGAGGCTTTGTCTCTTCACACGTGCATAATCTACTAAGTGAGTAGATGACCGTAGGGCCAAGAATCGTCAAATTTTGTTGAGATATGAAAGAGATATTGGTCCACGAAGTAAGGTGTTTGAGGCATGAAAATATGGTGTGGGAAAAGGAAGAATTGTTCTCTTTATAAGTCTCAAAATTGGCTAAGGGTTTGGGACCCCAAGGGGTAACCCATATGTTTGAAGGAGGGAGGACCTAGGTGTGCTTGGGTTCGAGGCTCTGGAGTTTCTGGAAAGATGAAATTGACAACGACGGAAGGCAGAAAGTTTCTGCCTACCGTTTGGGTTAATTTTCGGAGCCTTATTGCACATTAACCAGTCATTACTTGGCTGATTAACTCCCTCCTTCAATGGCCATAAACAACCATTTCTTGGCAGTTGAGAAGTCTCCCCTTATGCTATATATTGATGCCTTTTAGCTCAATTGTGTGTGACAGAAACGAGACAACAACATATAAACACAGAGACAAACAGAAGAGAGAAACAACACACATTTTGTCCAAAAACGTGACCAGAAACAGTGTCAAAAACAGAAACTCTTCCTTTCTTTTCCATTCTTCAGCAAGTCGTTTCTTATTTGTTTTCTTCGTCAGAATCAACCTATTTGCTTTGTAGTGTTGATTAGTTGCTGTTTTATCTTGGGAGACTATTGCCCGTTAACGTAAAAGCATATATACGGGGCAATCTTGTCTTAAAGACAGAGAGCCATCTCTCGACTCGGTCACAATTGTAATAATCCAGATTTAGTGTTTCTTGATTTCAGGTTATCAATATTCAAGACTCAACAACCTTGCGGCAGTTCTGAATATTGTCTTGTTTTCTTTTTATCCTTTCGAACACTTGTAATATTTATTTACTTTCCGTACTGCTTTACAATATCCAAAAACTTTAGCTTCAATTGTTCGGAGAGATACCATCTATTTTGCTCTAGAAGTTATAAACATGTTGTATGGAACAAATAATGTGGATGATGAGCAATTTCAAATATTTCAGAATTATAGTGTTTTTGAGATAGTAGCAACACCACTCTGTCCACATGGAATCAATTGGCATATTGACGTCTGCAGAAATCGGGTCTGGTTTGCCTCTACAAATCTCAGCATACCAGCAAATGTGTGGATGTTATTTTTGAATGGTAGTCTTGTACCAAACCGAAATACCAGTGAAGTTCGAGCACCGTGGGCTACTTGGTTGTATGCGATCACGCATGGATACTCCATCATCATGGGAAGGATAATCTGTGACAATATAACACATGTCATACAAACTCATCAGTAGTCTTTTTTCATGCCTCTACTATTACTAAACTGATTTTCTTGTACAGTAGGCGACCATCCATTGATATGGGATATCATCATACGTCTGATATTAGGATGGGTACTCTTCGTGCCTCCATGTGTTGGGCCCGCTAATGACAAAGCTCAAGTTCCAACATAGGACAAGCGTCCACCAAATGTCGCACATCTTTAGAGGATCGAGGACAAAATTGATAATCTTCTTGTGATTTAGCAGCAGATGCGGGAGGACATATCTTATATGAGGACCACTCTTCTTAGTGCCATACTGAATTTAATGTGGAATATTGGAAACACCCCAAAATGTCCCTTATGTATTTTCCCCTCATGTTTATATAAATATAGGTTTTTCATCTGAAAATGCAGGCTTACATGAGCAGCAATGTATGAACGCCAACCAGAGTCCGGGATTTACTGTAGAGCAACAATATCTCCAGGAAGTTTTACCATTGGGATTAGCACAACAAACTTATGGATACAATTTTGGTATGTATCTCGGTATATCTCTAGATCCAGGACTTGGTAACCCAGGTTTTTTTGCTGACAGTGACATTGATATGATCTTCGAACAACTTGACCTTGAGGCTGGTGTGTCACAGCCCAAATCTGCGGGGTGTGACGGGTACCCGTGCCTTACTTGTCGGAGCACTCATCTGTAATACTGAACATACATAACTCATACTGTGGCCGACAAGGCTGAATTGCATCATAAGATGGAACTTTATAAGCCCACAAGGCTATATGAAATATAACTGGAGCCATCTAGCTCATCAACATAGAGAATTCAACCCACACACACATATACAAAAATGAGCCGTCAAGGACACCATGCATTTTATAACAACAAAACAACTAAGGGTGGCAAGGGCAACATAAACTTCTAAACAACATCCAGGCTTACATGGCCATACTATACAAACTGGAAAACATAGGACATATCTACAAGCCTCTAGGAAAGACCAAGAATAATGTGGTCGGGATAGGGCCCTGGCCTACCCATAAAAACTATAGACAACTCAAAAAGTACTCCAGAATCTAGACTTGGCAACTCTAAATGACATGAATCTTACTAATTAGCTTAAATATGTAGTGCCTACTATGGAGGCTTATATAGATGTCTCTTAAAACCTGCATGCATGAAATGCAGAGCCCCCGGCAAGGGGACGTTAGTAAGAATAGATGTACTGAATATGTAAGGCGACTAAATAACTGAAAGCTGAACTAAAATTGTAGGCATAATAGCTAAACATGTCTGAGAGATAGAAGGGAAATCTGAGGATGTACTTACATGTTCTATGCTCACATCATATAGTAATATCAATAGCGTACCAGGCCCTATGGATAAGTATAACGTATCAGGCCTTAAATGAGGCTCTGTGTAAATATCACAAGTCACACCGGGCCACTGGGCCTCTGTGGTGTACGCAATGTATCAGGCCATAGCGAGGCTCTGTGGGATAAATATAATGTACCAAGCCGTAGCGAGGCTATGTGGGATAAATATAATGTACCAAGCCATAGTGAGGCTCTGTGGGAAAAATATACAACGTATTTGGCCATCTATAGGCTTTGTGGAATAAGCAACAAGGTGCCAAACAATCAAATATAACTCAAAGAAATAAGCAAATGTTGTCAACCAATGAATGAGTCAAGATCTATATATACTCAACTAATGAGGAGGATAAACTCTAAGGCAGAAAGTACTCGCGACAAGGGACAACTAATGACATCTCAATGATAACTAATTACGAGACACAAGCTCGTTGTAAACACTTCTCACATATATATCTTTAAAGAGTACCATTTTAGGTACGAAATCATTCTATAGAAAGAAGGGGTAGACATTACATACCTTTTATTGATCCACTCGTCGACATAATGTATAAGCCATACAACACTTCAATCTACAGAAATGACAATAACACTCTCGTTAGGCTAACGTAGAGCTAGAATAAACTATAATGAGAAACAAGCTCAACTCTTTACTAACATCTCATTTTACCTACCACTTATTCTTTCTTTACTACACCCTTATCACAACATTAACAACATACTTAAGCTATCTCCACAATTTCCAGCCACACAAGGCCATAAACATTCTCCCAAAATAGTACAACTTTCAACAACAACATAACTACTATTTTCGAACTTTACTTCACGGGCTCTCAATCGTATGAACTAGACATGACTTCTATAAACTAAAAATCATTTAGGAGACGTGTACATATTACCTCAACAGTAGCTACATGTCAACAACTTAACTTAAAAGAATCGACAAGCTGGCTATATGACTAATTTATGACACTTCTCCCATATTCTATCTTCCCTCCTATTCCATATCCACAACCACAATTACATACCTCAATATCATCTTAAATCTAGCACTTTAGCACTATATAATTGCCCTAAAATACGCAACACAACAAAAATAACAACAACAACCCAAAACTACACCTCTAACACCTTTATACAATCAAATCAGCCCCAACATACTACATAACATGTCCAACAACTCATCTACAATGTCCAACCACCATCTTGTAAGTTACAAGTGTTCAAGAGTACGTCAAATGTGTTAAACTTTGTACATTCATATCGATTGTGTTGTAAGCAAACTAATGAAATCCCGGTGAGGCTAGGAGGCCCCTACAAGGTTTGGAGAGGTGGTACACCAGTGCTTAGTATGTACCTTAAGTTTCAGGATCAAGCGAATCAAAGGAAACAAGTTCGTCGGAAAGTCGCATTGTTGGATCATTTTCACAGATCCTGAAAGGTTTCACAGCCTGTCAAATGGTGACTCTGGCATCGTGAAAATAAGAAGAAAGTGTGCCTGAGATGGATAATTTCACGATCTAATTTCACGGACCATTTTTCATTTGACGGTCTGTCAAATGGGCTATGAAACGTGAGGCAATGGCCGACATTAAATTTCTTAAAAGCAGTGGAAGCTTTATTTCTCATCTATTTTCGACCAAAACTAATTCCCTCACTCCCTAAGAGGTTGCCTAACATATCTAAAATATCCAAGATTCATTCCAAATTAAATCAACTCAAGTTTAGCTTGAAAGTGTTGGAAACTACAAGAAGAAGCTTGTGTGATGTTGAGATGAAGTTGAGGGTTGTTGTGAGATAAGTGGAGCTTGGGTTGCAAGTTGAATCTTCTGTATAAGGTAAGTATAACATCTTTTTGGTTGTTCTTAAGTTAATAGAAATATTGTCTAAGTTGTTGGATGAAGAACTTACAAGTTGGCATGTAGAAGTTGTGTTTCATGTTATTGGAAGTATGATATTTTGGGAGTAATTCTTTGATGTTGAGTGGCTGGAAATAATGAAGAATAAGTTTCTTATGATTTTGTTGTGGTTATTGATATTTTTCTTGACATGGAATTGATGAGAAAACAGGGGAGATGCTTCCCGAATTGCTGTAGAAATAAGTATGTTGCTTGTAGGCTAATTTTTATGCCTTTTATTGATGTTAGCATTGTTTTTTGTTGTTGTAGATGATTTGTGAGGAAGCAAACTTATCATCATCATCGGAGAATGAACTTCAAGATATGTAAGGTTTTCCCTTCCTCTTTTCGGCATGATTTCGTAGTGACGTCACCCTTATAAGCAGTTCAAGGGGGCATGTCCTTGTGTATGTTCTATGCTGATGGGTTAAGACCCTCTAATAGTTCATAAGTGAATATATTAACGTTATGGTTCATAATCACAATCCTCGGGCAGTCCCTAAAATGAGTAGAGCCTTCAGGAAACTTTTGTTGTATATATGACGAGAATAACGTTCATTTGAGTATTATCCATAGTTGGTTTACAAGTTAGAAATTGTATCTAGAATCTTCGCTATGCAGTAATGGCCGGGACAAACCTCATTGGTTAATGATGGTTCCTATAGAAATTCTCCAATAGTAATAAGAGACGAGATGAATTGCTTAAACAAGAACCTCATCTTCCTTTTATAGATTATGAATGATCGAGCTAACAAACAAATAGTAAGATATAGGTAGAATAATGTAAGGTCATATAAGTTATAAAATGAATTGTGCTATTCAACTGAAGTAATCAGCTATATTCAGGAATAGTAATGGAACTCCCTACATTAAAAGAGGTAGAGAATAAGTTAGCAAATGTGACGCGTCGCTTGAAACATCGTAAATGATGAGCTGTATACTGTGTTAATCAGGTTCGTGAAAGATAAGGTGATACGAGTCCAAGCCGGACCTGATAGTATATCACAGTAATGATGTAAGTCCGAAAGTAGTTACAAGTTTCTTTTAAGACTAAAAAGAGTAATATATGAGTTATCGAATAAGATTCAAGAGTGACTGAATATATGGAAACAAAAGCTTATACCAAATAAATACGAAATACTAGCTTGTAGAATATCGACTGTTGTATGTTGCTGCGCCGTCATTTATGTATAAGTACATTACCTATGGAAGGTCTATGAATGCGTAGGTAGGTAGCAAAGATTAAACTATGGATGTTCTATATAACGCATAGGTAAGAAAAGGGTTGGTTATGGACGGTATCAATTGTACGCATAATACGACCCAAGTATTGTGAGTCGTATGGACGGTTTGTCTTGCTATGCATATATGCCACCTGGTATGGATATTGTAGTGTGTCTTATGGACAGACTACCTTGCTAGCGTAAGAGCCACTTTGTATTTTGATAATATGAAATGATAATGATGTTAAAAGGGATCACCATGCAGAGTTAATAGAAATAATTTATATTCTTATAATTGGACGAGTTGTTCAGCCAAACAGAAGGGCCAAGTGGTCCCACTGATAGCGATCTCTTAAAACGATCTAGAAGATGTGGTAAGCCCACTCTTATTCTTATTCATGCTCTTTAGTTTAAGAATATATATATATTGTTTTCTGCCTTACATACTTGGTACATTTCATTATACTGATGTCCCATTGCTGGGACGCTGCATTTCATTCCCGCAGGTACATGTAAGCAGTTTAACGATCCCTCAGAGTAGTCGAGGTTGATTTTCAGTGGAGGATTGGTAAGACTCAATATTTTCCAGAGTGCAGCCGAGTTTAGAAGTCATGATGTCAGATATCATTATAGATTCATGGTAGGTCGGGGCCTTGTCCCGACTATGTTTTGATGCCAGTTACTCTTAGAGGCTTTGTAGACATATGTTAAGTATGTACAATATGTCAGTGGCCTTGGTGGCCCTCATTTATGTTACCCTCATATTGTTCATGGTGGATACTTATAGTGGCCTCCTCGGTCCATATATGTAGATAGGTTTTGAGTATCACGGTTCGTTGATACAATGCTTTCCTACTTAGTGTATATATATCACGGGTTGCGGCCATGTTGGCCCATGACAACTTATAGAAACGAGTTCGGCCAAGTTGACCTTTGTATGTTCTGGATTACGTCAAGTGATTATGATTTATAAAGTGGTTCGCTCGGGCTAGTAAGACATCGGGTGCCTGCCACGCCTCACCTAGGTTGGGGTGTGACACATGGGCTTCCCCAATGTTGCCCATCTCTATTCCTTTTGTCTTTACTTTAATTTGGGCCACTACTATAAGTAGGTGATGCACCTACTTTCTTGTTTAAAAAATTCTCTCCTCTCCTTTGTTAAGTAGGTGATGAACCTACTTGTCACTTACTTAAGATAGAAGGTTACTAATTAGATCTAAACACGTGTGTCATCATCATTTAGTAAGTAGGATGTGAAACAAGTAGGGCGAGTAAGAAATATGACGTGCAAGCTGTTGACACCTAATTTTTACCCTCCAATAATTTTATTTAATTATTCAATGTTTTCGATCACAGACGGAGTGAAATATACTTTCTACAAGGTGAATATAGTTTTACAAAATTATTCCGGGAGTATTTTGTTATTTCATTTGAAAAAATGTCACTTGGTATATATATATTGTATATCATGTCCTAAGTTTACATAATTTGACCATTAATCATGATTTTGGATTTTTTTAACCGACAGTTATAAACGAAATCATTTAAAAAAGAATTTTCAAAATTAAAGAATTAATGTTCCACTCCGTCAAAGTCGGAAATTTATTTAATTAAATACAATAATGTAATTAAACCTCAATTTAAGCCATATTTTTAAAGGACATTTGCACAATTGTAATTTCCTAAATCCCGATTAGTGTCAAATTTGGGCTTAAAATGAAGCATTTGACCAAATTAGACTATTTACGAAATTATTTGGTCACTTATTAATTTTAATTTATGACCACATTTGCAAAATGTGGCCATATTTATTTCAAAGCTTAAAAATTCATTTGGGCATTCATTTCTTTTTTTAACCGGTCGAGCCCAAGACCGGAGGTCCTATAGACTCGTACCATCGACAAAACAAAAGGCGTAGAGGACAAAGCCTCATTCCCATTTTGTAAAGGGCGTTCGGTGGATGCTCTGTCTCTTTTGGAAGTTGCCATTAATGGCAAGCATGGCAGAAAACCTTGTCCTTGCTACGATTTGGTGTGGATGAGAGTGGAAAAGGCATTAAATTCCTTCGTCCCTCGCACTTTGCATGCCACCAGAGCCACCCCAAACCCCAGGTGAGGTCACCCTCATTGTTGCTTTTTCTACCAGCATTTAATGCTCCTTGGCCGATTCACAATATGAATCCATCATTCTTATTGGTTGAGAACCGATTGTAGGAAAATTTTCCCCATTTTTTAGTTCTCCCACATCAATTATGGCTTGGGTCTTCTAGGGTTCTCCTTACCCTATAAACAGAGACCCTTCTCCTTCAGTTTCAAAGGTCTAGAACTTGAATATGAGGCTTTTGCATTATTGAGAGACATTTTTGAGTCAGATTAGATTAATTATTCCTTAAGTTGGGATTCATTCCTTTGGAGGAACCCAGATTTAGTAGAATTAGTCATTCAGTTACTAAAACCCCTCTTTTTTAGTGTGTTTCGAGCTTTGAGGTCCCCGGAGTGAAGAACAAGCTCCCATTCGGCCTTTCGACTACCTCCACACAAGTAATATTTAATCCTTTCCATTTCTTATTTATATTATGTAATATGATTGTGTTATGTGACTATTAAGCATGTTTTAGTTAAGATTAGTGATTGTTTGTGTTCATTAGGTTAATATTCAGCATGTTTAGTTAGTATAAATGTAACATCCTGTACTTTCGTGCGATGGTTGAGTCGCTAGACATATGAAAGTAGACCTGGGTCCTGGAGAAATTTTGTTATATTTAAGTATTCACATCAAGAGATTGGTGTATAAAAGGATAACGTCCCAAAATGATTTAGGACTTAAAAGTGTGACGACGGTGGTTAGGAATAATAGTTGTATGTCCTAAAAGAGGTTATGGACTAGTGCTATGTCGCATGATTATAAAATTGAGTATATGAAGGTTTTATAAGTCATTAAGATTTAAGTGAATTGGGATCATTAATTACATGTGTAATTGATTAATGTGCAGTTTGGTGGAGATAATAAATTAATTAAATTAAGTGGATAAGGAGTTAATTACCAATTCTTTAGTGGGAAGCAAAGTTTCTAATGGAGGGATTACTCATGCCCACGTGGGACCATGACCACTAACTAATACTTGACATTTAATAAGTAATGTAGGGACCCCACAGTCCACTAGTTAACTAGAATATTTATTGACCCAATCCCTTTTTGTCATTGTCTCTTATACACCAAAATACTTATAGTAGGAAAGTAAGGTTTGGCCGAAGAACTTGGATAAGTTCAACCAATTCTACATCCATATGCTATATATACATTGTGGAGCTTAAATTGTAAATCTCATCTTCGGATATAATTCCTCATATAGCTTTTATACGAAAGTGCTTTTAGTTCCAAATAATATTTCTTGTCATAGACTTTACAATACTTCAATATTAAGGTGCTGCTCCTTCACATTTTTTTTCTCAAGAAGAATATTCATATGGATTAAGTACATCTATTGAAACCAAAAGTTTGGCATCAGACTTTAAGCTCGGTAAGAAATTAGACTTCTTGGAGTCATTTGGAACTCGCTGTATTATCGTTCATTAAGAAACACCCGAGGTATGTTAAGGTAAATCATTTCTTTCTTTTGACATGTTTCATGTAACGAAACATGAACGTAATATTGTTCCATAAATTATTTTGCTCTTAGTAGTTAAGGATGTTCTGGTTATTTGTTCCTATGTTAAAAGCATATCTAAATATGTTTCCAAATCCTTATTGAGGTGTGAGAAAGATGTTGATGTTCCCAATGTTAGTCGAAGGTACAACGATATTATGTCACTTAGAAAATCTCAAAATATTTTATTGTCATGGATGCATTTTATTCATGTATTACCCTGGACCATATATTGGGGATGGGAAACGGGATACGCAGACCACCTGATCAGCTGGGATATGATGATGATTATGCCTACATAGGCCGATATAATATGATGCCCACATAGGTTGTTATGGGAAGGAAGATGCCTAGTGAGGCCAATATATAAATGTATACCTCATTGTGCATGACATTTAGGAATATTATGGCCCTCAGAGGCATTCACTACAGTCAGCTATTACTATCGGCTATTTTTGTCAGTTGTTACAAGTCGGTTATTTCTGTCTCAGTTTATGTTTATATCTCTATTATGCTATTCTTCATGCTTGACATACTCAGTACATCAGTCGTACTGACGTCCCTTTTGTCGGGGGACGCTGCGTTTCATGCCCGCAGGCTCAGGTAAACAGAGGGACGGTTCACACTAGTAGGTTGCTGGTTCAGCTGATATTGGAGCACTCTACTTGTTTTAGAGTTGCAGTCTGGTTGTTGTATGATGTTTTGCATATGCATATGGGTATGGCGGGGCCCTGTCCCGACCTTATGATGTCATGTACTTTTTAGAGGCTTGTAGACAGTTGTCCTATGTATAGTAGTCATGTATGACCATGTCGGCCTTGATGTGTGTGTCAGCAGTATATTTGGTGACGGTCCTTGTGGCCATAATTGATTACGGTTAGCTGGTAGATATGTGGAGAGTGGTGCCGGACTGAAGAACAAGCTCCCCTTCGACCTTTCAACTGCCTCCATACAAAGTAATCTTTAATCCTTTCAATCACTTGTTTAAATCATGTAATATAATTATGTTATGTGACTATTAAGCATGTTTTAGTTAAGATTAGTGTATGTTTGTGTTCATTAGGTTAATATTTAGCATGTTTAGTTAGTATAAATCACTGATAATGTTCATTATTATGTGTGTTAAGCATGATTAGTTAGGTGAAATATTTATCATGTTAGTTTAAGAATTTGTTTAATTATATATAGATTGTTTTAGTTGATTTAATACTCAATCTTATTAGTTTTAAGAGTTGTTGATAGTATATGAGCTTCTTGGATGATGTTTAAGTTGATTAATGTGTTTAACCTTGAGTTTGTTCTAGATAAATATAGATGGATTAAGGTAGTATAATATCTAGAAATGTTAGGTTAACTAAGTGTAATCATGTAAACAAAGTTGACAAGTTTAGTGTATGAATATGAGATCTGTTTTAGCCCTATAGATATTGTTTAGTTAACATGTTGTTAAAAAATGTTGGTTTGGAACTTGTTTAACTGAGTAAACTAATTTAAGGTGCTATTGTAGTGGTCTTAGGAGCATGATTAACCTCTTAGGTACTTTGGTTGGTTAATCCATACCTCACTATGCTTGTTATTTCATTTAATACTAGTTTAAAGCTAAAAATGGATTGAACATGTTGAAATTTGGATTAGTTTGGCCTATCTCTGTTTCAAAGATTGATTTCTAGTATTCAGTGCTCATGTCATGGATATTTGAGCCCTTACTATGATAAAAATGAGAATATGTTTCTAAATACATCTGTTAACATGTACACGGTCATACAATGTTATTTTCTATAAAAATGAAAGCCTTGAGTTTGATATCTGATTGAGGTATATCTGTGTGGTTGTATGTTTTGGTTTTGAGATATGTCTCCTAGTTTGATCCCACATACTATGTGCTACCATGATTTTGCATCCATGTTCTATATTAAGAAAGAATTGAGTTATATTTTGCATTAACCCAATCAAATTGCCATGAGTGCTTAACAAATGGTCTATTTGTGCTAGGGCTGTGCAAATTAACGATTAAACAAATAATCCGAACTAATTATTGGGTTATTGAGTCAATGGTTTGGGTTAATGAGTTATTGGTTCGGGTATCGGTTGGTGTCCTATAGTTATTGGCAACTGCTTTCATGGATCTTATGAATAGGGTCTTCAAGCCTTATCACGACATTTTCATCATTATCTTTATTGATGATATTCTAGTCTATTCCCGTAGTGAGGTTGATCATGCAAAACATCTCAAAATAGTGTTTTGGACACTTTAGGACTGCAAGCTCTACGCGAGATTTTCCAAGTGTGAATTTTGGCTAAAGTCAATAGCATTTTTAGGCCATGTGATTTCAGGTGAAGGCATCCAAGTTGATTTTCAAAAAATAGACACTTTAAAGAATTGGCCCAGACTCACCTCAGTCTATGAGATAAGAAGTTTCTTAGGTACGACAGACTATTACAGGCACTTCGTAGAAGGTTTTTCTTCCATCTCAGCTCCATTGACTTGATTAACTCAGAAGAAAGTCAAATTTCAGTGGTCAGATGCATGTGAGCGTAGTTTCAAATAATTGAAAATGAGACTGACTTCTGCTCCACTGTTAACATTTCCAGAGGGAACCGAGAGGTTCATTGTATATTGTGATGCTTTAGAAGATGGTATTGGGTTTGTTTTCATATAGCATGGTAAGGTTATAGCTTATGCATCCAGACAACTTAAGCCTCACGAAAAGAATTACCCGACTCATGACTTAGAATTAGCAGCCGTGATATTTGCACTAAGGATATGGCATCACTGTTTGTATGGAGTTCACATTGACATTTTCACAGATCACAAGAGCCTTCAGTATATTTTCAAGCAGCGGGAGTTGAATCTTAGATAGAGGAGATGACTCAAATTGGTAAAGAATTATGATGTGGATGTTCTCTACCATCCAGGTAAAGTGAATGTGGTAGTCGATGCTCTCAGTCGACTATCTATGAGAAGTTTAGCTCATGTTTAGGAAGGTAAGAGAACCATGACAAAAGAAATTCATCGACTATCCAGTCTAGGAGTTTGACTCAGGTTGTCCAGAACAAGTTTGAATCTTCCTTAGTAGCTGAAGTGAAGGAGAAATAATTTAATGATCCCTATTTGTTGCAGTTGAAAGAAGGGATTCACAAGCATAAAACTACGGCTTTTGAACAAGGTGATGACACTTTGAGGTACCGAGGCAAATTGTGTGTTCCAGATGTAGATGGGCTCAGAGAGAGAATCATGGTAGAAGCGCAAAATTCTAGGTATTCTATTCATCCAGGTTCTACAAAGATGTATCATAATCTAAAGAGATTTATTGGTGGAACGATATGAAGGGTAATATGGCAGATTTTGTAGCCAAGTGTCCAAATGGTCAGCAGGTGAAAGTCGAGCACTAGAGGCCTGGTGGGTTGACTCAGAATATTGATATTCCTGTTTGGAAATGGGGGATGATAAACATGAACTTCATAACAGGTCCACCTCTCTCATCCTGAAGACATGATTTGATTTGGGTAGTTGTGGACCGACATACTATATCAACCCACTTCTTGCCAGTCAAAATCATAGATTTAGTAGAGGATTATGCTAAGTTGTATATCTAAGAAATTGTCAGGCTTCATGGGACCCTAGTGTCCATTACTTCATATTCTGGTGCTCAGTTCACATCACACTTGTGGGAGACTTTCTAGAAAGGATTGTGTAACAAGATAAATCTCAGCATAACCTTTCATCCTCAGATAGATGGCCATGCAGAGCATACTATTTAGATTCTTGAGGATATGTTGAGGGCATGTGTTCTCAATTTTAAAGGTAATTGGGATGATTATTTTCCTCTCATTGAATTTTCTTATAATAACAGTTACCATGCTAGTATCCAGATGGTACAATTCGAAGCTCTGTATCGGTGAAGGTGTAGATCCCTGATTGGTGGGTTCAAAATTGGTGAAATAGAATTGTTAGGACCAGACTTGGTCCATCAGGCTATGGAAATAGTCAAATTTCAGGAGCGTTTGGAAATAGCTCAGAGTCGCCAAAAGTCCTATTCGGATGTGAGGCGTAGAGACTTATGAGTTTCAAGTTGATGAATTGGTGTTTCTAAAAGTTTCACCTATAAAATGTGTCATAAGGTTTGGTATGAAAGGGAAGCTCAGTACCGGATATACCGGACCATACATGATTTTGAGAAGAATTGGTAAAGTGGCTTATGATCTTGAATTGCCACAAGATTTAGTTATTGTACACTTAGTGTTTCATGTGTCCATGTTAAAGAAGTGTGTGGGAGACCCGGCGTTGGTTATCCCTATTGAATACATTACAGTTGAGGATGGCCTGACCTAAGAAGAGGTCCTTGTGGCCATTTTGGATCATCAAATTTGAAAGTTGAGAACTAAGAAAGTTTCCTTAGTGAAAGTGTTGTGGAAAAGTCAGAAAGTTGAGGAGGCTACATGAGACGCCGAAGAAGATATGAAGTCCAGATATCCACACTCATTTGAGGAGCAAGTAGAAAGAAAATAAGGTAAATACCTTCAGTATTCATGTCATATCCCTTGCGTATCCATGTATCATATTTCACGTTCATGTATTCAGTACTCATGTATCATGCCTCATGTCCACGTTTTCATGTAACCATGTCAGTTTAGCCCCCACATTTCATGTCATATTTCTTAACGTTCTACTCATTCCATGTCCAATCTTATTCTTAACCATGACCCATCATTTGAGGATGAATGATCTCAAGGGGGAGATATTGTAACACCTCGTACCTCTAAACTAAGCCTTGTTCATAATTAAGGAGTTAGGAAACCAAAATATGGAGTTAAAGTTGAAAAACCAGTTTTAGTTTTGCAAATCCCGTTTTATGCCAAAGATTGACGGACCATAAATGTTTTACGGACCGTCAGAATTAACCGTAAAAGTTGTTTTTGAAATTGATGAATAACAATAATTTTTACAAACCATATAAAATTATACGACCCTTCCTTTTGTACCATAACATTCTCTCCAGCTTAGGGAGGTTGCTGGAAATTTACATTTACATGACAGTCCGATATTGTAACACCTCGTACCTCTAAACTAAATCTTGTTCATAATTAAGGAGTTAGGAAACAAAGATAGGGAGTTAAAGTTGAAAAACCAATTTAAGTTCTACAGGCCCTATTTTATGCCCAAGATTGTCGGACCGTCAAAATGAATCGTAAAAGTTATTTTTGATTGACGGATAATGGTAATTTTTGTGGACCGTATAAAATTATACGCCCCATTCTTTTTTACCGTAACATTCTCTCCAGCTTAGGGAGGTCACTGGAAATTTACATTTGCGTGATGGTCCGATTTTACAGACTGTAGAAAATTATACGGTCCACGCTTAGACTATAGAAAAAGTTACGGTCCACCGAATTCGACCATAAAAGTCCTGACGGACTGAACAGTATAAATACGTAGACTTAGTTCTAAAAATTAGTTTTTCATACTCTCAAGCCTTAGAACGAAGTTCCTCTCTTTTCAACTTTATCTTACATCGAGGTAAGCTTTTATCATGCAATTATTAGAGATTGTAACATCATCCTTATGAATTCTAAGTAAAATCCATTGTTCCTAACCTAGTTTTTTCAAGATAAACCCATCCCAAGGTTTCAAGGTTCAAGTTATGGGTTTTCTCTCCAAAGTTCAGATTTTAATACAAGTATTAGAGTGAATAAGGTATCTAGAGCTACTATCTACATGTGGGAATGTCCATGTTCTTCCCCACGCCACACTTTTCCATGAAACACAAATACTTCATAAGTTTAGGGTTTTATTTTACTATCATAATAACCCTAACTACATGTAGTATTATATTTCATGTGTCTATTATAATTCGTCAATTGAATTCATGATATATCATTACGATTGTCATGAATCTGTCCGTAATCCATAAACGCATGCTTTGAATTTCATGAGTTCATAAATACTAGTTATAGTCATTATTACTCAGTTCCATAAAGTTATACATGTTTTCATATTTTACCCAAGATATATTATATATTTATCTACATAATCACAAATCATATTTACATGTAAAATATATGAAATTCATGGGCTTACAAGCTAAATATATTCATATTCATATTTTGGGAGTTGCACAGGTTACAGAGAAGGTTTAATACCTGAAACTACGTATGCTAACGTATGTTAAGGATCACTCAGCCCAGAGGATGATACATTCATGTTACTCTTTATGGGATTATTGGATCCATCATGTCAGGTTCATGTCTCATTCCCCGGCAAGGTGCGAGATGACTTAGCTTATTGGGCAGAAATGAAATGCCACGATCACGCGTGGTGGTTACATGTCGGTTATACTAATTCTCTCCCTAAAAATATACATATATACAATTATACATATTTTACATATGTTATTATACTCATTTCAGGTCATGCTTATGTTCATTATTCAGTTTCAGTTTCAGTTTTATGTTCTATTATATCATGTGCCTGCTTATTTTTTCAGTTGCATTACATAAAGTACAATTCAAATGTACGAATGTCCCTCTGCCCGGGGTCTGCACTTCACGGTGCAGGTACTGAGTTTCAGGGTGACGGGTCTACTCACTAGGATTTCCCTCAGTATCAGCTATTAGTGTGCCCTATTTCATTTGGGTTGTTAGTCACTTATTTTTCATGTCATGTTTTACAGTAGAGGTATGCCAAAGCCTTGTCCTAGTAAAAAATTTTGCAATTAGACTCATGTTTCAGAGGTTTCATAGACTAGATTAGTTAGCATGTCATGTCAGTCATATCAATATTATTTTCAAACTAATCATATTACTATTAGATAGTTTTGCTATTATATTTCTGACTATATTTTCAGTATTATGTTTTACATGTTTTATTATCATTACTATTGCATGATTTTGATGCCCATGATGATTAACAAGCCACGTGGTTCACTTAGTCACATGCAGTTAGGCACCGAGTGCCGTGTTTCGCTAGACCAGGGTTTGAGGCATTACACCTTGGAATGACTGCTCTGATATCAAGTTTGTCACACCCCAACCTTGGGGGGTATGGCTAGCACCTGATGCCCTATGGACAGAGCGTTCCAGTCATAGAACATAAGGAAAATATCACAAGATATTGGCCGACGAGGCCTCTAATAAATAGATGTGTAACAACATGCAAGCAGAAAAAGACCCAACAATCTTTATATACATATACATGCCAGGGCCGACAAGGTCATCATGATATGATCGTAGGAGGCTCATGGACAATTATGAGGTCTAATATTCGTGATGGAGCTTCAAGCGTGTATTGTCATGCCACATGTCTCTTTATGATGAAGATAGGGTCTTTGGAGGCTATTGATGAGCAAGCCACAACTGTGTACATCGTGTGGATGATTGCTTGGAAGGAAAGTTGAAGATAAAGGCACAAGAGTGAAGACGACAATGAGTGGCTAGGACGTGTGAAGGGTTGAATGTCCCATAGTTGGTCTATTTTGCAAACGACACTTTTGGGTCTTCGTTGTAATAGGGAAAACTATAAATACAACCCTTAGTTATTTTCATTCATTAGCTTTTGATGAATATTGAATGAGATCGATTCTCTTAGTATCTAGATTGTAGTGTTAGGTTAATGCTCCTAATGAGGATAAGATTAGTCCTTGATCTCTTCAATTGGACCTCTCTTGAATGCATCCAAGTTGGTAATTTAAGAATGAGTTCTAGTCTCTTCTCCCTAGGATTGTGATCAATTAGTTGATGTCAATCCCTTCTTTCTTCTATTCTCACCTCTATTTTTCTATCAAATCTATCTTACTTTGTGTTGTTTAATTTCGCGTTTCTCACGAGTCGAATCGTATCATTTGGTATCAGATCTTAGGTTAAAGGATTGTCTCTACAATAGACCTAGCGGGAGCTTAGTGCACCGGGGTGCCCTTTTATATATATATATATATATATATATATATATATATATATATATATATATATATATTCTACCCTTCCCTAATCTTACATTACGACCTTATAAAATCCCTACATGATCTAAACTCAAAACACTCATACATTAGTGGAGAATCACATGATAGTCAAGCTTATGACAATTTTCGGTAATAGGAGATACTTCATTGTTGAGAGTGAGTGAATTTTTGTGCGCTTCTTTGTTCTATAACATATATATTTTATTATGTATGGACTTCTCTCTTCATTTTGTGAGACACACTTGGAATCAGAAATTATGGTTATTTCATTTCTCAATAAGTGAACATGACTGAGGTTATATGTTGTTGAACTCATGGGTTTGTCTTAGTTATCATCTTCAACCTAGAGTTCTCACGATTTTTGTCAAACTGTTTAGCTACTGTATCTATTAGTTTCTCTTGCTCGAGGAGGAGCAAATATTTAAGAGTGAGAATTTGATAGTAAAAAAATATATGCATAAATATAATAATAATTTTTAATTTTTAATACTAACACTCTATTTTATTGCATGATACATTTAATTTAATCAACAATAACAAGAAATATATAAGGATCTTAATATCTGAATTTTGCAAGAAAATTGGCAGGCTATTAAAAGACGAACCCAAAAGTGAACTAGGACAAAAGAAAAAGAAAATTATGTACCATTTCAAGGGATTCCATCTGCACATGTCAAAAGTGAAAACAAAATATTACATATACAAAGTTCTAATGATTACATCACATCAAGGCAAGTAGCCAATGTGAAAATAAAAAATTGTCAAAGTTTTCTTGTCAGCGCACATGAGAAAGAAGAAGAACTACGTAAAACGTAACCACAACAACAACTCTTGAGAATTTAGCATTGACTACACGAAGCATGAAGAATAAAAACGATAAATATCTCTACCTTGAGCTGCTTGAAGGGAGAAAAAAATTCGGAGGAGAAGCAAAATAATACATTGTTTCCATTCTTGAGCCTTTTCTTTTATAGTTTTCCCTATTATTCAATGTAGAATTTTTTTCTAATTTCTGCTTTTGATTAAATAGTGGAATTGTTCGTATTGAATAATTTTCATATTTTTTTATTTAATGGATAAGAATATTTCCATTAATAGTATTAACTCCAATATGGAGTAACTTTTTCTTGTGTTGGGAGAATGATGAATCTTGATATTTTTATATAATAGTAGATATTATTCCTCAATTTCACATGTTTGAGCTGAAACTTTTTATTTAACTTTTATCTGCTTTACAATTAGATGTTATTTAATTTATTAACGTCTATCTAATTTATATTATAAATTAACTTTGTACTAATTTTGTAATCGAGAGGCGGAAGAAGTAACATAGTTAATTGCAGTATCGATAGATGTTAACATTTAGTTAGTAATATTTTATATTATAATTAATTTTACACTTATTTATAATCGAGAGAGGCGGATAGTGTAGTAATTAGTTATAGAAAGTAAGGTAACTGAAAGGGAGTTACTAAAAAGAGCAAGTTTTAGTTGAAGCATATATTTCAAGTTCTTTAATATTACTACTTTGATGATAAATTTGTATAACCGAGAGGGTTATATTTAATAGTTCAATTCAGTAATAATATATAAATATAACCGTGAGAGGTACTTATACATTTGTGAGAAATAGAATTTGAGGAATAAAAAATTTACTTTATAATAGATATATCAAGTGAAGTCAGGATCCCAATACCTTTAATTATATTTGTAAAAATAAAAACAATTTCTCTAATTCTCTTTTTAATTATTAATCAGTTAATTCACCACTCAACTCTTTCTGATTTCTCAAATAGTAATTAAAATAAGAAACGTATGTAGAATAGATAAACTGATCTCTGTGGTTTCAACATCTTTCTATACTATTATTTGACAGAGTACGAGTTAAAATATATATACGTCAGACATTCGTCAGCTAGCCTAAACTATAAATAGCTGGGAATAGGTCATTTAGATTAGTTTTTGATGAATATTGATATTGTTCTCTTTGAGAGACTTGAGAGCTTGGTGAAGCTTTTGTTGATTCATTTGTTTAGAAAAGTGGGTTGCATGTGAATACAATTCTCTTGAGGTATACTTAAAAAGTTAGGTGCTTGTTTGGATTCCTTAATTGAGGGATTTTTCTATAATATAGCCATAGTTTTCAATTAATATCATTCTTCTGTCTACCTTTTATCTTTATTTTCTTGTTCATAGATTAGGGTTTCAATATTGTATAGGATTTAGGGTTTTAGCATTCTTCATCAAGCAAACAAATATTGATAGACTGATTTGTATGACCTAACAAATAGTGCTTCTTGGCATGCTGGTTAGAAGCTTTATATTTGGCTTATGGTGGTTTGAGGTTCCAATCCGAAGTTTGATAATTGTTTTGGCAAATCTTTATGCGATCGTTTTAATTGTTAACGATGATTCATAGTACCTGACAAACAAAGCTTCTTGGCATGCTGGTTAGAAGTTTTATTTGGCTTATAGTTGTTTGTGGTTCGAACCACACATTGAATATATCCTTTTCTAAAAAAAATATTTAAGTGAGCCTTAAAGGTACAAACTTTGTTCATAATCTCGGTGCAAGAATTTTCTTTTTAAGTGTTTCTTCAACCTTTCCAAGAATCAATCTTGGACTTGCCATGCCTCTTTCGGCTTGCCTTAAAATTTTCATACTATCTTCGGAGGGCTACCTCACAAATAGTATCAACATTATTGTTAGGTGGTAGCTCGGTCGTTGGCTCATGTGGCTTGAGCATTTCCGAAACCTCTAAGGTTTTCTTCGAACCGGTTTCTTCTCTGCATGCAAAAACATTCATGGCACTCCCATTCTTAGATTCATCCTCCTCCTTCCGTATCTAATAAGTGGCTTGGAATTTTCGTGCTTGTTGGATTTTCATTTCCCTTACCTTATTTGGTGGCAAAGGTATTAGCCGGAAGTCCCTACCATCCTTGTGAAAGGAGTAGGTGTTATGTTCACCATCGTTCACGGCTTTCCGATCATATTGCCATAGACTAACCAACTAGATATGGCATGCGTCCATTGGAAGGACATTAGACCAAATTTCATCAACATATCCTCCAATCTGAAAATTGATAAGGTATTGGGTGGCAACCTTGAGCCCATTCGCCTTGTTTACCAATCAGAGGTTGTAGGGTTTAGAGTGCTCACGAATAGGTAATTGTAATTTTCCTACCACTACGATGGACACCATATTTGCACAACTCCCTACGTCAATAATCAAACTGCATACCTTAACTTTTACCTTACATCGTGTGTAGAAAACCTATCTATTCCCTCCGATTTTCGTCAAGCTCCTCCAATTATGCACTTAGAACGTGGTGAAGGACTAGACGCACACCATCATCCGTAATAGCCTCGTCTTCTTTTTGGCTCTCATCTACTGTGGTCTCTTTTACCATAAAGGAATTGCCACTTTCTTTATATTCTTCCAGTGTCATGGTCTTCGGGTAGGGACATTCCCTGGCAAAATGGTCGAGTCCTTGCACTTGTAACATCTCTTGCCTCATTTATCAACACCTTTGGTAACTTCCATTTTCCCTTGCCTTGTTTACATCATCTTGTTTGTACAAGGGATTAGAATATGACGTGCCAACCATCTCCTTAACACTTGCGGTCTTAGTGTAAGGTCTTGTGAGAACCTTTTTTTTATTTCCGCTCAAACCTTAGTGCCAAATGGCACACATCCTCAAATGTTGTGTATGTGGACACTTCCACTTTTTCTTGAATTGCCGCACTTAGTCCGCCAATGAACCGTGCAATGCATTGGAACTCCTTTTCTTCTAAGTCACACCACATTGTAACCTTCTCGACTTTCCGGATGTATTCTTCAACCTTAAGAACACCTTGCCGGAGCTTGGTGAGTTAAAGGTACAAACTTTGCTCATAATCTCGGTGCAAGAATTTTCTTTTTAAGTGTTTCTTCAACCTTTCCAAGAATCAATCTTGGACTTGCCATGCCCCTTTCGGCTTTCCTTAAAATTTTCATACTATCTTCGGAGGGCTACCTCACAAATAGTATCAACATTATTGTTAGGTGGTAGCTCGGTCGTTGGCTCATGTGGCTTGAGCATTTCCGAAACCTCTAAGGTTTTCTTCGAACCGGTTTCTTCTCTGCATGCAAAAACATTCATGGCACTCCCATTCTTAGATTCATCCTCCTCCTTCCGTATCTAATACTTGGCTTGGCATTTTCGTGCTTGTTGGATTTTCATTTCCCTTACCTTATTTGGTGGCAAAGGTATTAGCCGGAAGTCCCTACCATCCTTGTGAAAGGAGTAGGTGTTATGTTCACCATCGTTCACGGCTTTCCGATCATATTGCCATGGACTAACCAACTAGATATGGCATGCATCCATTGGAAGGACATTAGACCAAATTTCATCAACATATCCTCCAATCTGAAAACTGATAAGGTATTGGGTGGAAACCTTGAGCCCATTCGCCTTGTTTACCAATCAGAGGTTGTAGGGTTTAGAGTGCTCACGAATAGGTAATTGTAATTTTCCTACCACTCCGATGGACACCATATTTGCACAACTCCCTACGTCAATAATCAATCTGCATACTTAACTTTTACCTTACATCGTGTGTAGAAAACCTATCTATTCCCTCCGATTTTCGTCAAGCTCCTCCAATTATGCACTTAGAACGTGGTGAAGGACTAGACGCACACCATCATCCGTAATAGCCTCGTCTTCTTTTTGGCTCTCATCTACTGTGGTCTCTTTTACCATAAAGGAATTGCCATTTTCTTTATATTCTTCCAGTGTCATGGTCTTCGGGTAGGGACATTCCCTGGCAAAATGGCCGAGTCCTTGCACTTGTAACATCTCTTGCCTCATTTATCAACACCTTTGGTAACTTCCATTTTCCCTTCCCTTGTTTACATCATCTTGTTTGTAAAAGGGATTAGAATATGACGTGCCAACCATCTCCTTAACACTTGCGGTCTTAGTGTAAGGTCTTGTAAGAACCTTTTTTTTATTTCCGCTCAAACCTTAGTGCCAAATGGCACACATCCTCAAATGTTGTGTATGTGGACACTTCCACTTTCTCTTGAATTGACGCATTAGTCCGCCAATGAACCGTGCAATGCATTGAAACTCCTTTTCTTCTATGTCACACCACATTGTAACCTTCTCGACTTCCCGGATGTATTCTTCAACCTTAAGAACACCTTGCCGAAGCTTGGTGAGTTAAAGGTACAAACTTTGTTCATAATCTCGGTGCAAGAATTTTCTTTTTAAGTGTTTCTTCAACCTTTCCAAGAATCAATCTTGGACTTGCCATGCCTTAAAATTTTCATACTATCTTCGGAGGGCTACCTCACAAATAGTATCAACATTATTGTTAGGTGGTAGCTCGGTCGTTGGCTCATGTGGCTTGAGCATTTCCGAAACCTCTAAGGTTTTCTTCGAACCGGTTTCTTCTCTGCATGCAAAAACATTCATGGCACTCCCATTCTTAGATTCATCCTCCTCCTTCCGTATCTAATACTTGGCTTGGCATTTTCGTGCTTGTTGGATTTTCATTTCCCTTACCTTATTTGGTGGCAAAGGTATTAGCCGGAAGTCCCTGCCATCCTTGTGAAAGGAGTAGGTGTTATGTTCACCATCGTTCACGATTTTTCGATCATATTGCCATGGACTAACCAACTAGATATGGCATGCGTCCATTGGAAGGACATTTGACCAAATTCCATCAACATATCCTCCAATCTGAAAATTGATAAGGTATTGGGTGGCAACCTTGAGCCCATTCGCCTTGTTTACCAATCAGAGGTTGTAGGGTTTAGAGTGCTCACGAATAGGTAATTGTAATTTTCCTACCACTCCGATGGACACCATATTTGCACAACTCCCTACGTCAATAATCAAACTGCATACCTTAACTTTTACCTTACATCGTGTGTAGAAAACCTATCTATTCCCTCTGATTTTCGTCAAGCTCCTCCAATTATGCACTTAGAACGTGGTGAAGGACTAGACGCACACCATCATCCGTAATAGCCTCGTCTTCTTTTTGGCTCTCATCTACTTCGATCTCTTTTACCATAAAGGAATTGCCACTTTCTTTATATTCTTCCAGTGTCATGGTCTTCGGGTAGGGACATTCCCTGGCAAAATGGTCGAGTCCTTGCACTTGTAACATCTCTTGCCGCATTTATCAACACCTTTGGTAACTTCCATTTTCCCTTGCCTTGTTTACATCATCTTGTTTGTACAAGGGATTAGAATATGACGTGCCAACCATCTCCTTAACACTTGCGGTCTTAGTGTAAGGTCTTGTGAGAACCTTTTTTTTATTTCGCTCAAACCTTAGTGCCAAATGGCACACATCCTCAAATGTTGTGTATGTGGACACTTCCACTTTTCTTGAATTGTCGCACTTAGTCCGCCAACGAACCGTGCAATGCATTGGAACTCCTTTTCTTCTAAGTCACACCACATTGTAACCTTCTCGACTTCCCGGATGTATTCTTCAACCTTAAGAACACCTTGCCGGAGCTTGGTGAGTTAAAGGTACAAACTTTGCTCATAATCTCGGTGCAAGAATTTTCTTTTTAAGTGTTTCTTCAACCTTTCCAAGAATCAATCTTGGACTTGCCATGCCTTAAAATTTTCATACTATCTTCGGAGGGCTACCTCACAAATAGTATCAACATTATTGTTAGGTGGTAGCTCGGTTGTTGGCTCATGTGGCTTGAGCATTTCCGAAACCTCTAAGGTTTTCTTCGAACCGGTTTCTTCTCTGCATGCAAAAACATTCATGGCACTCCCATTCTTAGATTCATCCTCCTCCTTCCGTATCTAATACTTGGCTTGGCATTTTCGTGCTTGTTGGATTTTCATTTCCCTTACCTTATTTGGTGGCAAAGGTATTAGCCGGAAGTCCCTGCCATCCTTGTGAAAGGAGTAGGTGTTATGTTCACCATCGTTCACGATTTTCCGATCATATTGCCATGGACTAACCAACTAGATATGGCATGCGTCCATTGGAAGGACATTAGACCAAATTTCATCAACATATCCTCCAATATCAAAAATGATAAGGTATTGGGTGGAAACCTTAAACCCATTTGCCTTGTTTATCAATCAGACCTTGTATCATTTACATTGCTCATGAATAGCTAATTGTAATTTTCCTAACACTTCGATTGACAACATATTTGCATAAGTCCCTACATCAATAATCAAGCTGCATACCTTAACTTTTACCTTACATCGTGTGTAGAAAACCTATCTATTCCCTCTGATTTTCGTCAAGCTCCTCCAATTATGCACTTAGAACGTGGTGAAGGACTAGACGCACACCATCATCCGTAATAGCCTCGTCTTCTTTTTGGCTCTCATCTACTTCGATCTCTTTTACCATAAAGGAATTGCCACTTTCTTTATATTCTTCCAGTGTCATGGTCTTCGGGTAGGGACATTCCCTGGCAAAATGGCCGAGTTCTTGCACTTGTAACATCTCTTGCCTCATTTATCAACACCTTTGGTAACTTCCATTTTCCCTTGCCTTGTTTACATCATCTTGTTTGTACAAGGGATTAGAATATGACGTGCCAACCATCTTCTTAACACTTGCGATCTTAGTGTAAGGTCTTGTGAGAACCTTTTTTTTATTTCCGCTCAAACCTTAGTGCCAAATGGCACACATCCTCAAATGTTGTGTATGTGGACACTTCCACTTTTTCTTGAATTGCCGCACTTAGTCCGCCAATGAACCGTGCAATGCATTGGAACTCCTTTTCTTCTAAGTCGTACCACATTGTAACCTTCTCGACTTCCCGGATGTATTCTTCAACCTTAAGAACACCTTGCCGGAGCTTGGTGAGTTAAAGGTACAAACTTTGCTCATAATCTCGGTGCAAGAATTTTCTTTTTAAGTGTTTCTTCAACCTTTCCAAGAATCAATCTTGGACTTGCCATGCCCCTTTCGGCTTGCCTTAAAATCTTCATACTATCTTCGGAGGGCTACCTCACAAATAGTATCAACATTATTGTTAGGTGGTAGCTCGGTCGTTGGCTCATGTGGCTTGAGCATTTCCGAAACCTCTAAGGTTTTCTTCGAACCGGTTTCTTCTCTGCATGCAAAAACATTCACGGCACTCCCATTCTTAGATTCATCCTCCTCCTTCCGTATCTAATACTTGGCTTGGCCTTTTCGTGCTTGTTGGATTTTCATTTCCCTCACCTTATTTGGTGGCAAAGGTATTAGCCGGAAGTCCCTACCATCCTTGTGAAAGGAGTAGGTGTTATGTTCACCATCGTTCACGGCTTTCCGATCATATTGCCATGAACTAACCAACTAGATATGGCATACGTCCATTGGAAGGACATTAGACCAAATTTCATCAACATATCCTCCAATCAAAATCGATAAGGTATTGGGTGGAAACCTTGAGCCCATTCGCCTTGTTTACCAATCGAGGTTGTAGGGTTTAGAGTGCTCACTAATAGGTAATTGTAATTTTCCTACCACTCCGATGGACACCATATTTGCACAACTCCCTACGCCAATAATCAAACCGCATACCTTAACTTTTACCTTACATCGTGTAGAAAACCTATCTATTCCCTCCGATTTTCGTCAAGCTCCTCCAATTATGCACTTAGAACGTGGTGAAGGACTAGACGCACACCATCATCCGTAATAGCCTCGTCTTCTTTTTGGCTCTCATCTACTTCGGCTCTTTTACCATAAAGGAATTGCCACTTTCTTTATATTCTTCCAGTGTCATGGTCTTCGGGTAGGGACATTCCCTGGCAAAATGGCCGAGTCCTTGCACTTGTAACATCTCTTGCCTCATTTATCAACACCTTTGGTAACTTCCATTTTCCCTTGCCTTGTTTACATCATCTTGTTTGTACAAGGGATTAGAATATGACGTGCCAACCATCTCCTTAACACTTGCGGTCTTAGTGTAAGGTCTTGTGAGAACCTTTTTTTTATTTCCGCTCAAACCTTAGTGCCAAATGGCACACATCCTCAAATGTTGTGTATGTGGACACTTCCACTTTTTCTTGAATTCCCGCACTTAGTCCGCCAATGAACTGTGCAATGCATTGGAACTCCTTTTCTTCTAAGTCACACCACATTGTAACCTTCTCGACTTCCCGGATGTATTCTTCAACCTTAAGAACACCTTGCCGGAGCTTGGTGAGTTAAAGGTACAAACTTTGCTCATAATCTCGGTGCAAGAATTTTCTTTTTAAGTGTTTCTTCAACCTTTCCAAGAATCAATCTTGGACTTGCCATGCCCCTTTCGGCTTGCCTTAAAATCTTCATACTATCTTCGGAGGGCTACCTCACAAATAGTATCAACATTATTGTTAGGTGGTAGCTCGGTCGTTGGCTCATGTGGCTTGAGCATTTCCGAAACCTCTAAGGTTTTCTTCGAACCGGTTTCTTCTCTGCATGCAAAAACATTCACGGCACTCCCATTCTTAGATTCATCCTCCTCCTTCCGTATCTAATACTTGGCTTGGCCTTTTCGTGCTTGTTGGATTTTCATTTCCCTCACCTTATTTGGTGGCAAAGGTATTAGCCGGAAGTCCCTACCATCCTTGTGAAAGGAGTAGGTGTTATGTTCACCATCGTTCACGGCTTTCCGATCATATTGCCATGAACTAACCAACTAGATATGGCATGCGTCCATTGGAAGGACATTAGACCAAATTTCATCAACATATCCTCCAATCTGAAAATTGATAAGGTATTGGGTGGAAACCTTGAGCCCATTCGCCTTGTTTACCAATCAGAGGTTGTAGGGTTTAGAGTGCTCACGAATAGGTAATTGTAATTTTCCTACCACTCCGATGGACACCATATTTGTACAACTCCCTACGTCAATAATCAAACTGCATACCTTAACTTTTACCTTACATCGTGTGTAGAAAACCTATCTATTCCCTCCGATTTTCGTCAAGCTCCTCCAATTATGCACTTAGAACGTGGTGAAGGACTAGACGCACACCATCATCCGTAATAGCCTCGTCTTCTTTTTGGCTCTCATCTACTGTGGTCTCTTTTACCATAAAGGAATTGCCACTTTCTTTATATTCTTCCAGTGTCATGGTCTTCGGGTAGGGACATTCCCTGGCAAAATGGTCGAGTCCTTGCACTTGTAACATCTCTTGCCTCATTTATCAACACCTTTGGTAACTTCCATTTTTCCCTTGCCTTGTTTACATCATCTTGTTTGTACAAGGGATTAGAATATGACGTGCCAACCATCTCCTTAACACTTGCGGTCTTAGTGTAAGGTCTTGTGAGAACCTTTTTTTTATTTCCGCTCAAACCTTAGTGCCAAATGGCACACATCCTCAAATGTTGTGTATGTGGACACTTCCACATTTTCTTGAATTGCCGCACTTAGTCCGCCAATGAACCGTGCAATGCATTGGAACTCCTTTTCTTCTATGTCACACCACATTGTAACCTTCTCGACTTCCCGGATGTATTCTTCAACCTTAAAAACACCTTGCCGAAGCTTGGTGAGTTAAAGGTAGAAACTTTGTTCATAATCTCGGTGCAAGAATTTTCTTTTTAAGTGTTTCTTCAACCTTTCCAAGAATCAATCTTGGACTTGCCTTAAAATTTTCATACTATCTTCGGAGGGCTACCTCACAAATAGTATCAACATTATTGTTAGGTGGTAGCTCGGTCGTTGGCTCATGTGGCTTGAGCATTTCCGAAACCTCTAAGGTTTTCTTCGAACCGGTTTCTTCTCTGCATGCAAAAACATTCATGGCACTCCCATTCTTAGATTCATCCTCCTCCTTCCGTATCTAATACTTGGCTTGGCATTTTCGTGCTTGTTGGATTTTCATTTCCCTTACCTTATTTGGTGGCAAAGGTATTAGCCGGAAGTCCCTACCATCCTTGTGAAAGGAGTAGGTGTTATGTTCACCATCGTTCACGGCTTTCCGATCATATTGCCATGGACTAACCAACTAGATATGGCATGCGTCCATTGGAAGGACATTAGACCAAATTTCATCAACATATCCTCCAATCTGAAAACTGATAAGGTATTGGGTGGAAACCTTGAGCCCATTCGCCTTGTTTACCAATCAGAGGTTGTAGGGTTTAGAGTGCTCACGAATAGGTAATTGTAATTTTCCTACCACTCCGATGGACACCATATTTGCACAACTCCCTACGTCAATAATCAAACTGCATACCTTAACTTTTACCTTACATCGTGTGTAGAAAACCTATCTATTCCCTCTGATTTTCGTCAAGCTCCTCCAATTATGCACTTAGAACGTGGTGAAGGACTAGACGCACACCATCATCCGTAATAGCCTCGTCTTCTTTTTGGCTCTCATCTACTTCGGTCTCTTTTACCATAAAGGAATTGCCACTTTCTTTATATTCTTCCAGTGTCATGGTCTTCGGTAGGGACATTCCCTGGCAAAATGGCCGAGTCCTTGCACTTGTAACATCTCTTGCCTCATTTATCAACACCTTTGGTAACTTCCATTTTCCCTTGCCTTGTTTACATCATCTTGTTTGTACAAGGGATTAGAATATGACGTGCCAACCATCTCCTTAACACTTGCGGTCTTAGTGTAAGGTCTTGTGAGAACCTTTTTTTTATTTCCGCTCAAACCTTAGTGCCAAATGGCACACATACTCAAATGTTGTGTATGTGGACACTTCCACTTTTTCTTGAATTCCCGCACTTACGCCAATGAACCGTGCAATGCATTGGAACTCCTTTTCTTCTAAGTCACACCACATTGTAACCTTCTCGACTTCCCGGATGTATTCTTCAACCTTAAGAACACCTTGCCCGCTTGGTGAGTTAAAGGTACAAACTTTGCTCATAATCTCGGTGCAAGAATTTTCTTTTTAAGTGTTTCTTCAACCTTTCCAAGAATCAATCTTGGACTTGCCATGCCCCTTTCGGCTTGCCTTAAAATCTTCATACTATCTTCGGAGGGCTACCTCACAAATAGTATCAACATTATTGTTAGGTGGTAGCTCGGTCGTTGGCTCATGTGGCTTGAGCATTTCCGAAACCTCTAAGGTTTTCTTCGAACCGGTTTCTTCTCTGCATGCAAAAACATTCACGGCACTCTCATTCTTAGATTCATCCTCCTCCTTCCGTATCTAATACTTGGCTTGGCCTTTTCGTGCTTGTTGGATTTTCATTTCCCTTACCTTATTTGGTGGCAAAGGTATTAGCCGGAAGTCCCTACCATCCTTGTGAAAGGAGTAGGTGTTATGTTCACCATCGTTCACGGCTTTCCGATCATATTGCCATGAACTAACCAACTAGATATGGCATGCGTCCATTGGAAGGACATTAGACCAAATTTCATCAACATATCCTCCAATCTGAAAATTGATAAGGTATTGGGTGGAAACCTTGAGCCCATTCGCCTTGTTTACCAATCAGAGGTTGTAGGGTTTAGAGTGCTCACGAATAGGTAATTGTAATTTTCCTACCACTCCGATGGACACCATATTTGCACAACTCCCTACGTCAATAATCAAACCGCATACCTTAACTTTTACCTTACATCGTGTGTAGAAAACCTATCTATTCCCTCCGATTTTCGTCAAGCTCCTCCAATTATGCAATTAGAACGTGTTGAAGGACTACACTCACACCACCATCCGTAATAGCCTCGTCTTCTTTTTGGCTCTCATCTACTTCGGTCTCCTTTACCATAAAGGAATTGCCACTTTCTTTATATTCTTCCAGTGTCATGGTCTACTGGTAGGGACATTCCCTGGCAAAATGGTCGAGTCCTTGCACTTGTAACATCTCTTGCCTCATTTATCAACACTTTTGGTAACTTCCATTTTCCCTTGCCTTGTTAACATCATCTTGTTTGAACAAGGGATTAGAATATGACGTGCCAACCATCTCCTTAACACTTGCGGTCTTAGTGTAAGGTCTTGTGAGAACCTTTTTTTTATTTCCGCTCAAACCTTAGTGCCAAATGGCACACATCCTCAAATGTTGTGTATGTGGACACTTCCACTTTTTCTTGAATTGCCGCACTTTGTCCGCCAATGAACCGTGCAATGCATTGGAACTCCTTTTCTTCTAAGTCACACCACATTGTAACCTTCTCGACTTCCCGGATGTATTCTTCAACCTTAAGAACACCTTGCCCGCTTGGTGAGTTAAAGGTACAAACTTTGCTCATAATCTCGGTGCAAGAATTTTCTTTTTAAGTGTTTCTTCAACCTTTCCAAGAATCAATCTTGGACTTGCCATGCCCCTTTCGGCTTGCCTTAAAATCTTCATACTATCTTCGGAGGGCTACCTCACAAATAGTATCAACATTATTGTTAGGTGGTAGCTCGGTCGTTGGCTCATGTGGCTTGAGCATTTCCGAAACCTCTAAGGTTTTCTTCGAACTGGTTTCTTCTCTGCATGCAAAAACATTCACGGCACTCCCATTCTTAGATTCATCCTCCTCCTTCCGTATCTAATACTTGGCTTGGCCTTCTCGTGCTTGTTGGATTTTCATTTCCCTCACCTTATTTGGTGGCAAAGGTATTAGCCGGAAGTCCCTACCATCCTTGTGAAAGGAGTAGGTGTTATGTTCACCATCGTTCACGGCTTTCCGATCATATTGCCATGAACTAACCAACTAGATATGGCATGCGTCCATTGGAAGGACATTAGACCAAATTTCATCAACATATCCTCCAATCTGAAAATTGATAAGGTATTGGGTGGAAACCTTGAGCCCATTCGCCTTGTTTACCAATCAGAGGTTGTAGGGTTTAGAGTGCTCACGAATAGGTAATTGTAATTTTCCTACCACTCCGATGGACACCATATTTGCACAACTCCCTACGTCAATAATCAAACTGCATACCTTAACTTTTACCTTACATCGTGTAGAAAACCTATCTATTCCCTCCGATTTTCGTCAAGCTCCTCCAATTATGCACTTAGAACGTGGTGAAGGACTAGACGCACACCATCATCCGTAATAGCCTCGTCTTCTTTTTGGCTCTCATCTACTTCGGTCTCTTTTACCATAAAGGAATTGCCACTTTCTTTATATTCTTCCAGTGTCATGGTCTTCGGGTAGGGACATTCCCTGGCAAAATGGCGAGTCCTTGCACTTGTAACATCTCTTGCCTCATTTATCAACACCTTTGGTAACTTCCATTTTCCCTTGCCTTGTTTACATCATCTTGTTTGTACAAGGGATTAGAATATGACGTGCCAACCATCTCCTTAACACTTGCGGTCTTAGTGTAAGGTCTTGTGAGAACCTTTTTTTTATTTCCGCTCAAACCTTAGTGCCAAATGGCACACATCCTCAAATGTTGTGTATGTGGACACTTCCACTTTTTCTTGAATTGCCGCACTTAGTCCGCCAATGAACCGTGCAATGCATTGGAACTCCTTTTCTTCTAAGTCACACCACATTGTAACCTTCTCGACTTCCCGGATGTATTCTTCAACCTTAAGAACACCACCTAACAAACTTTGCTCATAATCTCGGTGCAAGAATTTTCTTTTTAAGTGTTTCTTCAACCTTTCCAAGAATCAATCTTGGACTTGCCATGCCCCTTTCGGCTTGCCTTAAAATCTTCATACTATCTTCGGAGGGCTACCTCACAAATAGTATCAACATTATTGTTAGGTGGTAGCTCGGTCGTTGGCTCATGTGGCTTGAGCATTTCCGAAACCTCTAAGGTTTTCTTCGAACCGGTTTCTTCTCTGCATGCAAAAACATTCATGGCACTCCCATTCTTAGATTCATCCTCCTCCTTCCGTATCTAATACTTGGCTTGGCATTTTCGTGCTTGTTGGATTTTCATTTCCCTTACCTTATTCCATGTGAAAGGAGTAGGTGTTATGTTCACCATCGTTCACGGCTTTCCGATCATATTGCCATGGACTAACCAACTAGATATGGCATGCGTCCATTGGAAGGACATTAGACCAAATTTCATCAACATATCCTCCAATCTGAAAATTGATAAGGTATTGGGTGGAAACCTTGAGCCCATTCGCCTTGTTTACCAATCAGAGGTTGTAGGGTTTAGAGTGCTCACGAATAGGTAATTGTAATTTTCCTACCACTCCGATGGACACCATATTTGCACAACTCCCTACGTCAATAATCAAACTGCATTTACCTTACATCGTGTGTAGAAAAAAACCTATCTATTCCCTCCGATTTTCGTCAAGCTCCTCCAATTATGCACTTAGAACGTGGTGAAGGACTAGACGCACACCATCATCCGTAATAGCCTCGTCTTCTTTTTGGCTCTCATCTACTTCGGTCTCTTTTACCATAAAGGAATTGCCACTTTCTTTATATTCTTCCAATGTCATGGTCTTCGGGTAGGGACATTCCCTGGCAAAATGGCCGAGTCCTTGCACTTGTAACATCTCTTGCCTCATTTATCAACACCTTTGGTAACTTCCATTTTTCCCTTGCCTTGTTTACATCATCTTGTTTGTACAAGGGATTAGAATATGACGTGCCAACCATCTCCTTAACACTTGCGGTCTTAGTGTAAGGTCTTGTGAGAACCTTTTTTTTATTTCCGCTCAAACCTTAGTGCCAAATGGCACACATCCTCAAATGTTGTGTATGTGGACACTTCCACTTTTTCTTGAATTGCCGCACTTAGTCCGCCAATGAACCGTGCAATGCATTGGAACTCCTTTTCTTCTAAGTCACACCACATTGTAACCTTCTCGACTTCCCGGATGTATTCTTCAACCTTAAGAACACCTTGTCGGAGCTTGGTGAGTTAAAGGTACAAACTTTGCTCATAATCTCGGTGCAAGAATTTTCTTTTTAAGTGTTTCTTCAACCTTTCCAAGAATCAATCTTGGACTTGCCATGCCCCTTTCGGCTTTCCTTAAAATTTTCATACTATCTTCGGAGGGCTACCTCACAAATAGTATCAACATTATTGTTAGGTGGTAGCTCGGTCGTTGGCTCATGTGGCTTGAGCATTTCCGAAACCTCTAAGGTTTTCTTTGAACCGGTTTCTTCTCTGCATGCAAAAACATTCATGGCACTCCCATTCTTAGATTCATCCTCCTCCTTCCGTATCTAATACTTGGCTTGGCATTTTCGTGCTTGTTGGATTTTCATTTCCCTTACCTTATTTGGTGGCAAAGGTATTATCCGGAAGTCCCTACCATCCTTGTGAAAGGAGTAGGTGTTATGTTCACCATCGTTCACGGCTTTCCGATCATATTGCCATGGACTAACCAACTAGATATGGCATGCGTCCATTGGAAGGACATTAGACCAAATTTCATCAACATATCCTCCAATCTGAAAATTGATAAGGTATTGGGTGGAAACCTTGAGCCCATTCGCCTTGTTTACCAATCAGAGGTTGTAGGGTTTAGAGTGCTCACGAATAGGTAATTGTAATTTTCCTACCACTCCGATGGACACCATATTTGCACAACTCCCTACGTCAATAATCAAACTGCATACCTTAACTTTTACCTTACATCGTCTGCAGAAAACCTATCTATTCCCTCCGATTTTCGTCAAGCTCCTCCAATTATGCACTTAGAACGTGGTGAAGGACTAGACGCACACCATCATCCGTAATAGCCTCGTCTTCTTTTTGGCTCTCATCTACTTCGGTCTCTTTTACCATAAAGGAATTGCCACTTTCTTTATATTCTTCCAGTGTCATGGTCTTCGGGTAGGGACATTCCCTGGCAAAATGGCCGAGTCCTTGCACTTGTAACATCTCTTGCCTCATTTATCAACACCTTTGGTAACTTCCATTTTTCCCTTGCCTTGTTTACATCATCTTGTTTGTACAAGGGATTAGAATATGACGTGCCAACCATCTCCTTAACACTTGCGGTCTTAGTGTAAGGTCTTGTGAGAACCTTTTTTTTATTTCCGCTCAAACCTTAGTGCCAAATGGCACACATCCTCAAATGTTGTGTATGTGGACACTTCCACTTTTTCTTGAATTGCCGCACTTAGTCCGCCAATGAACCGTGCAATGCATTGGAACTCCTTTTCTTCTAAGTCACACCACATTGTAACCTTCTCGACTTCCCGGATGTATTCTTCAACCTTAAGAACACCACCTAACAAACTTTGTTCATAATCTCGGTGCAAGAATTTTCTTTCTAAGTGTTTTTTCAACCTTTCCAAGAATCAATCTTGGACTTGCCATGCCTTAAAATTTTCATACTATCTTCGGAGGGCTACCTCACAAATAGTATCAACATTATTGTTAGGTGGTAGCTCGGTTGTTGGCTCATGTGGCTTGACCATTTCCGAAACCTCTAAGGTTTTCTTCCAACCGATTTCTTCTCTGCATGCAAAAACATTCATGGCACTCCCATTCTTAGATTCATCCTCCTCCTTCCGTATCTAATACTTGGCTTGGCATTTTCGTGCTTGTTGGATTTTCATTTCCCTTACCTTATTTGGTGGCAAAGGTATTAGCCGGAAGTCCCTACCATCCTTGTGAAAGGAGTAGGTGTTATGTTCACCATCGTTCACGGCTTTCCGATCATATTGCCATGGACTAACCAACTAGATATGGCATGCGTCCATTGGAAGGACATTAGACCAAATTTCATCAACATATCCTCCAATCTGAAAATTGATAAGGTATTGGGTGGAAACCTTGAGCCCATTCGCCTTGTTTACCAATCAGAGGTTGTAGGGTTTAGAGTGCTCACGAATAGGTAATTGTAATTTTCCTACCACTCCGATGGACACCATATTTGCACAACTCCCTACGTCAATAATCAAACTGCATTTACCTTACATCGTGTGTAGAAAACCTATCTATTCCCTCCGATTTTCGTCAAGCTCCTCCAATTATGCACTTAGAACGTGGTGAAGGACTAGACGCACACCATCATCCGTAATAGCCTCGTCTTCTTTTTGGCTCTCATCTACTTCGGTCTCTTTTACCATAAAGGAATTGCCACTTTCTTTATATTCTTCCAGTGTCATGGTCTTCGGGTAGGGACATTCCCTGGCAAAATGGCCGAGTCCTTGCACTTGTAACATCTCTTGCCTCATTTATCAACACCTTTGGTAACTTCCATTTTTCCCTTGCCTTGTTTACATCATCTTGTTTGTACAAGGGATTAGAATATGACGTGCCAACCATCTCCTTAACACTTGCGGTCTTAGTGTAAGGTCTTGTGAGAACCTTTTTTTTATTTCCGCTCAAACCTTAGTGCCAAATGGCACACATCCTCAAATGTTGTGTATGTGGACACTTCCACTTTTTCTTGAATTGCCGCACTTAGTCCGCCAATGAACCGTGCAATGCATTGGAACTCCTTTTCTTCTAAGTCACACCACATTGTAACCTTCTCGACTTCCCGGATGTATTCTTCAACCTTAAGAACACCACCTAACAAACTTTGCTCATAATCTCGGTGCAAGAATTTTCTTTTTAAGTGTTTCTTCAACCTTTCCAAGAATCAATCTTGGACTTGCCATGCCTTAAAATTTTCATACTATCTTCGGAGGGCTACCTCACAAATAGTATCAACATTATTGTTAGGTGGTAGCTCGGTCGTTGGCTCATGTGGCTTGAGCATTTCCGAAACCTCTAAGGTTTTCTTTGAACCGGTTTCTTCTCTGCATGCAAAAACATTCATGGCACTCCCATTCTTAGATTCATCCTCCTCCTTCCGTATCTAATACTTGGCTTGGCATTTTCGTGCTTGTTGGATTTTCATTTCCCTTACCTTATTTGGTGGCAAAGGTATTAGCCGGAAGTCCCTACCATCCTTGTGAAAGGAGTAGGTGTTATGTTCACCATCGTTCACGGCTTTCCGATCATATTGCCATGAACTAACCAACTAGATATGGCATGCGTCCATTGGAAGGACATTAGACCAAATTTCATCAACATATCCTCCAATCTGAAAATTGATAAGGTATTGGGTGGAAACCTTGAGCCCATTCGCCTTGTTTACCAATCAGAGGTTGTAGGGTTTAGAGTGCTCACGAATAGGTAATTGTAATTTTCCTACCACTCCGATGGACACCATATTTGCACAACTCCCTACGTCAATAATCAAACTGCATTTACCTTACATCGTGTGTAGAAAACCTATCTATTCCCTCCGATTTTCGTCAAGCTCCTCCAATTATGCACTTAGAACGTGGTGAAGGACTAGACGCACACCATCATCCGTAATAGCCTCGTCTTCTTTTTGGCTCTCATCTACTTCGGTCTCTTTTACCATAAAGGAATTGCCACTTTCTTTATATTCTTCAGTGTCATGGTCTTCGGGTAGGGACATTCCCTGGCAAAATGGCCGAGTCCTTGCACTTGTAACATCTCTTGCCTCATTTATCAACACCTTTGGTAACTTCCATTTTCCCTTGCCTTGTTTACATCATCTTGTTTGTACAAGGGATTAGAATATGACGTGCCAACCATCTCCTTAACACTTGCGGTCTTAGTGTAAGGTCTTGTGAGAACCTTTTTTTTATTTCCGCTCAAACCTTAGTGCCAAATGGCACACATCCTCAAATGTTGTGTATGTGGACACTTCCACTTTTTCTTGAATTGCCGCACTTAGTCCGCCAATGAACCGTGCAATGCATTGGAACTCCTTTTCTTCTAAGTCACACCACATTGTAACCTTCTCGACTTCCCGGATGTATTCTTCAACCTTAAGAACACCTTGCCGGAGCTTGGTGAGTTAAAGGTACAAACTTTGCTCATAATCTCGGTGCAAGAATTTTCTTTTTAAGTGTTTCTTCAACCTTTCCAAGAATCAATCTTGGACTTGCCATGCCCCTTTCGGCTTGCCTTAAAATTTTCATACTATCTTCGGAGGGCTACCTCACAAATAGTATCAACATTATTGTTAGGTGGTAGCTCGGTCGTTGGCTCATGTGGCTTGAGCATTTCGGAAACCTCTAAGGTTTTCTTTGAACCGGTTTCTTCTCTGCATGCAAAAACATTCATGGCACTCCCATTCTTAGATTCATCCTCCTCCTTCCGTATCTAATACTTGGCTTGGCATTTTCGTGCTTGTTGGATTTTCATTTCCCTTACCTTATTTGGTGGCAAAGGTATTAGCCGGAAGTCCCTACCATCCTTGTGAAAGGAGTAGGTGTTATGTTCACCATCGTTCACGGCTTTCCGATCATATTGCCATGGACTAACCAACTAGATATGGCATGCGTCCATTGGAAGGACATTAGACCAAATTTCATCAACATATCCTCCAATCTGAAAATTGATAAGGTATTGGGTGGAAACCTTGAGCCCATTCGCCTTGTTTACCAATCAGAGGTTGTAGGGTTTAGAGTGCTCACGAATAGGTAATTGTAATTTTCCTACCACTCCGATGGACACCATATTTGCACAACTCCCTACGTCAATAATCAAACTGCATACCTTAACTTTTACCTTACATCGTCTGTAGAAAACCTATCTATTCCCTCCGATTTTCGTCAAGCTCCTCCAATTATGCACTTAGAACGTGGTGAAGGACTAGACGCACACCATCATCCGTAATAGCCTCGTCTTCTTTTTGGCTCTCATCTACTTCGGTCTCTTTTACCATAAAGGAATTGCCACTTTCTTTATATTCTTCCAGTGTCATGGTCTTCGGGTAGGGACATTCCCTGGCAAAATGGCCGAGTCCTTGCACTTGTAACATCTCTTGCCTCATTTATCAACACCTTTGGTAACTTCCATTTTCCCTTGCCTTGTTTACATCATCTTGTTTGTACAAGGGATTAGAATATGACGTGCCAACCATCTCCTTAACACTTGCGGTCTTAGTGTAAGGTCTTGTGAGAACCTTTTTTTTATTTCCGCTCAAACCTTAGTGCCAAATGGCACACATCCTCAAATGTTGTGTATGTGGACACTTCCACTTTTTCTTGAATTGCCGCACTTAGTCCGCCAATGAACCGTGCAATGCATTGGAACTCCTTTTCTTCTAAGTCACACCACATTGTAACCTTCTCGACTTCCCGGATGTATTCTTCAACCTTAAGAACACCTTGCCCGCTTGGTGAGTTAAAGGTACAAACTTTGCTCATAATCTCGGTGCAAGAATTTTCTTTTTAAGTGTTTCTTCAACCTTTCCAAGAATCAATCTTGGACTTGCCATGCCCCTTTCGGCTTTCCTTAAAATTTTCATACTATCTTCGGAGGGCTACCTCACAAATAGTATCAACATTATTGTTAGGTGGTAGCTCGGTCGTTGGCTCATGTGGCTTGAGCATTTCCGAAACCTCTAAGGTTTTCTAACAACCGGTTTCTTCTCTGCATGCAAAAACATTCATGGCACTCCCATTCTTAGATTCATCCTCCTCCTTCCGTATCTAATACTTGGCTTGGCATTTTCGTGCTTGTTGGATTTTCATTTCCCTTACCTTATTTGGTGGCAAAGGTATTAGCCGGAAGTCCCTACCATCCTTGTGAAAGGAGTAGGTGTTATGTTCACCATCGTTCACGGCTTCCGATCATATTGCCATGGACTAACCAACTAGATATGGCATGCGTCCATTGGAAGGACATTAGACCAAATTTCATCAACATATCCTCCAATCTGAAAACTGATAAGGTATTGGGTGGAAACCTTGAGCCCATTCGCCTTGTTTACCAATCAGAGGTTGTAGGGTTTAGAGTGCTCACGAATAGGTAATTGTAATTTTCCTACCACTCCGATGGACACCATATTTGCACAACTCCCTACGTCAATAATCAAACTGCATACCTTAACTTTTACCTTACATCGTCTGTAGAAAACCTATCTATTCCCTCCGATTTTCGTCAAGCTCCTCCAATTATGCACTTAGAACGTGGTGAAGGACTAGACGCACACCATCATCCGTAATAGCCTCGTCTTCTTTTTGGCTCTCATCTACTTCGGTCTCTTTTACCATAAAGGAATTGCCACTTTCTTTATATTCTTCCAGTGTCATGGTCTTCGGGTAGGGACATTCCCTGGCAAAATGGCCGAGTCCTTGCACTTGTAACATCTCTTGCCTCATTTATCAACACCTTTGGTAACTTCCATTTTTCCCTTGCCTTGTTTACATCATCTTGTTTGTACAAGGGATTAGAATATGACGTGCCAACCATCTCCTTAACACTTGCGGTCTTAGTGTAAGGTCTTGTGAGAACCTTTTTTTTATTTCCGCTCAAACCTTAGTGCCAAATGGCACACATCCTCAAATGTTGTGTATGTGGACACTTCCACTTTTTCTTGAATTGCCGCACTTAGTCCGCCAATGAACCGTGCAATGCATTGGAACTCCTTTTCTTCTAAGTCACACCACATTGTAACCTTCTCGACTTCCCGGATGTATTCTTCAACCTTAAGAACACCTTGCCGGAGCTTGGTGAGTTAAAGGTACAAACTTTGCTCATAATCTCGGTGCAAGAATTTTCTTTTTAAGTGTTTCTTCAACCTTTCCAAGAATCAATCTTGGACTTGCCATGCCCTTTCGGCTTGCCTTAAAATCTTCATACTATCTTCGGAGGGCTACCTCACAAATAGTATCAACATTATTGTTAGGTGGTAGCTCGGTCGTTGGCTCATGTGGCTTGAGCATTTCCGAAACCTCTAAGGTTTTCTTCGAACCGGTTTCTTCTCTGCATGCAAAAACATTCATGGCACTCCCATTCTTAGATTCATCCTCCTCCTTCCGTATCTAATACTTGGCTTGGCATTTTCGTGCTTGTTGGATTTTCATTTCCCTTACCTTATTTGGTGGCAAAGGTATTAGCCGGAAGTCCCTACCATCCTTGTGAAAGGAGTAGGTGTTATGTTCACCATCGTTCACGGCTTTCCGATCATATTGCCATGAACTAACCAACTAGATATGGCATGCGTCCATTGGAAGGACATTAGACCAAATTTCATCAACATATCCTCCAATCTGAAAATTGATAAGGTATTGGGTGGAAACCTTGAGCCCATTCGCCTTGTTTACCAATCAGAGGTTGTAGGGTTTAGAGTGCTCACGAATAGGTAATTGTAATTTTCCTACCACTCCGATGGACACCATATTTGCACAACTCCCTACGTCAATAATCAAACTGCATTTACCTTACATCGTGTGTAGAAAACCTATCTATTCCCTCCGATTTTCGTCAAGCTCCTCCAATTATGCACTTAGAACGTGGTGAAGGACTAGACGCACACCATCATCCGTAATAGCCTCGTCTTCTTTTTGGCTCTCATCTACTTCGGTCTATTTTACTATAAAGGAATTGCCACTTTCTTTATATTCTTCCAATGTCTTGGTCTTCGGGTAGGGACATTCCCTGGCAAAATGGCCGAGTCCTTGCACTTGTAACATCTCTTGCCTCATTTATCAACACCTTTGGTAACTTCCATTTTTCCCTTGCCTTGTTTACATCATCTTGTTTGTACAAGGGATTAGAATATGACGTGCCAACCATCTCCTTAACACTTGCGGTCTTAGTGTAAGGTCTTGTGAGAACCTTTTTTTATTTCCGCTCAAACCTTAGTGCCAAATGGCACACATCCTCAAATGTTGTGTATGTGGACACTTCCACTTTTTCTTGAATTGCCGCACTTAGTCCGCCAATGAACCGTGCAATGCATTGGAACTCCTTTTCTTCTAAGTCACACCACATTGTAACCTTCTCGACTTCCCGGATGTATTCTTCAACCTTAAGAACACCTTGCCGGAGCTTGGTGAGTTAAAGGTACAAACTTTGCTCATAATCTCGGTGCAAGAATTTTCTTTTTAAGTGTTTCTTCAACCTTTCCAAGAATCAATCTTGGACTTGCCATGCCCCTTTCGGCTTGCCTTAAAATTTTCATACTATCTTCGGAGGGCTACCTCACAAATAGTATCAACATTATTGTTAGGTGGTAGCTCGGTCGTTGGCTCATGTGGCTTGAGCATTTCCGAAACCTCTAAGGTTTTCTTCGAACCGGTTTCTTCTCTGCATGCAAAAACATTCATGGCACTCCCATTCTTAGATTCATCCTCCTCCTTCCGTATCTAATACTTGGCTTGGCATTTTCGTGCTTGTTGGATTTTCATTTCCCTTACCTTATTTGGTGGCAAAGGTATTAGCCGAAAGTCCCTACCATCCTTGTGAAAGGAGTAGGTGTTATGTTCACCATCGTTCACGGCTTTCCGATCATATTGCCATGGACTAACCAACTAGATATGGCATGCGTCCATTGGAAGGACATTAGACCAAATTTCATCAACATATCCTCCAATCTGAAAATTGATAAGGTATTGGGTGGAAACCTTGAGCCCATTCGCCTTGTTTACCAATCAGAGGTTGTAGGGTTTAGAGTGCTCACGAATAGGTAATTGTAATTTTCCTACCACTCCGATGGACACCATATTTGCACAACTCCCTACGTCAATAATCAAACTGCATACCTTAACTTTTACCTTACATCGTCTGTAGAAAACCTATCTATTCCCTCCGATTTTCGTCAAGCTCCTCCAATTATGCACTTAGAACGTGGTGAAGGACTAGACGCACACCATCATCCGTAATAGCCTCGTCTTCTTTTTGGCTCTCATCTACTTCGGTCTCTTTTACCATAAAGGAATTGCCACTTTCTTTATATTCTTCCAGTGTCATGGTCTTCGGGTAGGGACATTCCCTGGCAAAATGGCCGAGTCCTTGCACTTGTAACATCTCTTGCCTCATTTATCAACACCTTTGGTAACTTCCATTTTTCCCTTGCCTTGTTTACATCATCTTGTTTGTACAAGGGATTAGAATATGACGTGCCAACCATCTCCTTAACACTTGCGGTCTTAGTGTAAGGTCTTGTGAGAACCTTTTTTTTATTTCCGCTCAAACCTTAGTGCCAAATGGCACACATCCTCAAATGTTGTGTATGTGGACACTTCCACTTTTTCTTGAATTGCCGCACTTAGTCCGCCAATGAACCGTGCAATGCATTGGAACTCCTTTTCTTCTAAGTCACACCACATTGTAACCTTCTCGACTTCCCGGATGTATTCTTCAACCTTAAGAACACCTTAGCTTGGTGAGTTAAAGGTACAAACTTTGCTCATAATCTCGGTGCAAGAATTTTCTTTTTAAGTGTTTCTTCAACCTTTCCAAGAATCAATCTTGGACTTGCCATGCCCCTTTCGGCTTGCCTTAAAATTTTCATACTATCTTCGGAGGGCTACCTCACAAATAGTATCAACATTATTGTTAGGTGGTAGCTCGGTCGTTGGCTCATGTGGCTTGAGCATTTCCGAAACCTCTAAGGTTTTCTTCGAACCGGTTTCTTCTCTGCATGCAAAAACATTCATGGCACTCCCATTCTTAGATTCATCCTCCTCCTTCCGTATCTAATACTTGGCTTGGCATTTTCGTGCTTGTTGGATTTTCATTTCCCTTACCTTATTTGGTGGCAAAGGTATTAGCCGGAAGTCCCTACCATCCTTGTGAAAGGAGTAGGTGTTATGTTCACCATCGTTCACGGCTTTCCGATCATATTGCCATGGACTAACCAACTAGATATGGCATGCGTCCATTGGAAGGACATTAGACCAAATTTCATCAACATATCCTCCAATCTAAAAATTGATAAGGTATTGGGTGGAAACCTTGAGCCCATTCGCCTTGTTTACCAATCAGAGGTTGTAGGGTTTAGAGTGCTCACGAATAGGTAATTGTAATTTTCCTACCACTCCGATGGACACCATATTTGCACAACTCCCTACGTCAATAATCAAACTGCATACCTTAACTTTTACCTTACATCGTGTGTAGAAAACCTATCTATTCCCTCCGATTTTCGTCAAGCTCCTCCAATTATGCACTTAGAACGTGGTGAAGGACTAGACGCACACCATCATCCGTAATAGCCTCGTCTTCTTTTTGGCTCTCATCTACTTCGGTCTCTTTTACCATAAAGGAATTGCCACTTTCTTTATATTCTTCCAGTGTCATGGTCTTCGGGTAGGGACATTCCCTGGCAAAATGGCCGAGTCCTTGCACTTGTAACATCTCTTGCCTCATTTATCAACACCTTTGGTAACTTCCATTTTTCCCTTGCCTTGTTTACATCATCTTGTTTGTACAAGGGATTAGAATATGACGTGCCAACCATCTCCTTAACACTTGCGGTCTTAGTGTAAGGTCTTGTGAGAACCTTTTTTTTATTTCCGCTCAAACCTTAGTGCCAAATGGCACACATCCTCAAATGTTGTGTATGTGGACACTTCCACTTTTTCTTGAATTGCCGCACTTAGTCCGCCAATGAACCGTGCAATGCATTGGAACTCCTTTTCTTCTAAGTCACACCACATTGTAACCTTCTCGACTTCCCGGATGTATTCTTCAACCTTAAGAACACCTTGCCGGAGCTTGGTGAGTTAAAGGTACAAACTTTGCTCATAATCTCGGTGCAAGAATTTTCTTTTTAAGTGTTTCTTCAACCTTTCCAAGAATCAATCTTGGACTTGCCATGCCCCTTTCGGCTTGCCTTAAAATTTTCATACTATCTTCGGAGGGCTACCTCACAAATAGTATCAACATTATTGTTAGGTGGTAGCTCGGTCGTTGGCTCATGTGGCTTGAGCATTTCCGAAACCTCTAAGGTTTTCTTCGAACCGGTTTCTTCTCTGCATGCAAAAACATTCATGGCACTCCCATTCTTAGATTCATCCTCCTCCTTCCGTATCTAATACTTGGCTTGGCATTTTCGTGCTTGTTGGATTTTCATTTCCCTTACCTTATTTGGTGGCAAAGGTATTAGCCGAAAGTCCCTACCATCCTTGTGAAAGGAGTAGGTGTTATGTTCACCATCGTTCACGGCTTTCCGATCATATTGCCATGGACTAACCAACTAGATATGGCATGCGTCCATTGGAAGGACATTAGACCAAATTTCATCAACATATCCTCCAATCTGAAAACTGATAAGGTATTGGGTGGAAACCTTGAGCCCATTCGCCTTGTTTACCAATCAGAGGTTGTAGGGTTTAGAGTGCTCACGAATAGGTAATTGTAATTTTCCTACCACTCCGATGGACACCATATTTGCACAACTCCCTACGTCAATAATCAAACTGCATACCTTAACTTTTACCTTACATCGTCTGTAGAAAACCTATCTATTCCCTCCGATTTTCGTCAAGCTCCTCCAATTATGCACTTAGAACGTGGTGAAGGACTAGACGCACACCATCATCCGTAATAGCCTCGTCTTCTTTTTGGCTCTCATCTACTTCGGTCTCTTTTACCATAAAGGAATTGCCACTTTCTTTATATTCTTCCAGTGTCATGGTCTTCGGGTAGGGACATTCCCTGGCAAAATGGCCGAGTCCTTGCACTTGTAACATCTCTTGCCTCATTTATCAACACCTTTGGTAACTTCCATTTTCCCCTTGCCTTGTTTACATCATCTTGTCTGTACAAGGGATTAGAATATGACGTGCCAACCATCTCCTTAACACTTGCGGTCTTAGTGTAAGGTCTTGTGAGAACCTTTTTTTTATTTCCGCTCAAACCTTAGTGCCAAATGGCACACATCCTCAAATGTTGTGTATGTGGACACTTCCACTTTTTCTTGAATTCCCGCACTTAGTCCGCCAATGAACCGTGCAATGCATTGGAACTCCTTTTCTTCTAAGTCACACCACATTGTAACCTTCTCGACTTCCCGGATGTATTCTTCAACCTTAAGAACACCTTGCCGGAGCTTGGTGAGTTAAAGGTACAAACTTTGCTCATAATCTCGGTGCAAGAATTTTCTTTTTAAGTGTTTCTTCAACCTTTCCAAGAATCAATCTTGGACTTGCCATGCCCCTTTCGGCTTGCCTTAAAATTTTCATACTATCTTCGGAGGGCTACCTCACAAATAGTATCAACATTATTGTTAGGTGGTAGCTCGGTCGTTGGCTCATGTGGCTTGAGCATTTCCGAAACCTCTAAGGTTTTCTTCGAACCGGTTTCTTCTCTGCATGCAAAAACATTCATGGCACTCCCATTCTTAGATTCATCCTCCTCCTTCCGTATCTAATACTTGGCTTGGCATTTTCGTGCTTGTTGGATTTTCATTTCCCTTACCTTATTTGGTGGCAAAGGTATTAGCCGGAAGTCCCTACCATCCTTGTGAAAGGAGTAGGTGTTATGTTCACCATCGCTCACGGCTTTCCGATCATATTGCCATGGACTAACCAACTAGATATGGCATGCGTCCATTGGAAGGACATTAGACCAAATTTCATCAACATATCCTCCAATCTGAAAATTGATAAGGTATTGGGTGGAAACCTTGAGCCCATTCGCCTTGTTTACCAATCAGAGGTTGTAGGGTTTAGAGTGCTCACGAATAGGTAATTGTAATTTTCCTACCACTCCGATGGACACCATATTTGCACAACTCCCTACGCCAATAATCAAACTGCATACCTTAACTTTTACCTTACATCGTCTGTAGAAAACCTATCTATTCCCTCCGATTTTCGTCAAGCTCCTCCAATTATGCACTTAGAACGTGGTGAAGGACTAGACGCACACCATCATCCGTAATAGCCTCGTCTTCTTTTTGGCTCTCATCTACTTCGGTCTCTTTTACCATAAAGGAATTGCCACTTTCTTTATATTCTTCCAGTGTCATGGTCTTCGGTAGGGACATTCCCTGGCAAAATGGCCGAGTCCTTGCACTTGTAACATCTCTTGCCTCATTTATCAACACCTTTGGTAACTTCCATTTTTCCCTTGCCTTGTTTACATCATCTTGTTTGTACAAGGGATTAGAATATGACGTGCCAACCATCTCCTTAACACTTGCGGTCTTAGTGTAAGGTCTTGTGAGAACCTTTTTTTTATTTCCGCTCAAACCTTAGTGCCAAATGGCACACATCCTCAAATGTTGTGTATGTGGACACTTCCACTTTTTCTTGAATTGCCGCACTTAGTCCGCCAATGAACCGTGCAATGCATTGGAACTCCTTTTCTTCTAAGTCACACCACATTGTAACCTTCTCGACTTCCCGGATGTATTCTTCAACCTTAAGAACACCTTGCCAGAGCTTGGTGAGTTAAAGGTACAAACTTTGCTCATAATCTCGGTGCAAGAATTTTCTTTTTAAGTGTTTCTTCAACCTTTCCAAGAATCAATCTTGGACTTGCCATGCCTTAAAATTTTCATACTATCTTCGGAGGGCTACCTCACAAATAGTATCAACATTATTGTTAGGTGGTAGCTCGGTCGTTGGCTCATGTGGCTTGAGCATTTCCGAAACCTCTAAGGTTTTCTTCGAACCGGTTTCTTCTCTGCATGCAAAAACATTCATGGCACTCCCATTCTTAGATTCATCCTCCTCCTTCCGTATCTAATACTTGGCTTGGCATTTTCGTGCTTGTTGGATTTTCATTTCCCTTACCTTATTTGGTGGCAAAGGTATTAGCCGGAAGTACCTACCAACCTTGTGAAAGGAGTAGGTGTTATGTTCACCATCGCTCACGGCTTTCCGATCATATTGCCATGGACTAACCAACTAGATATGGCATGCGTCCATTGGAAGGACATTAGACCAAATTTCATCAACATATCCTCCAATCTGAAAATTGATAAGGTATTGGGTGGAAACCTTGAGCCCATTCGCCTTGTTTACCAATCAGAGGTTGTAGGGTTTAGAGTGCTCACGAATAGGTAATTGTAATTTTCCTACCACTCCGATGGACACCATATTTGCACAACTCCCTACGTCAATAATCAAACCGCATACCTTAACTTTTACCTTACATCGTGTGTAGAAAACCTATCTATTCCCTCCGATTTTCGTCAAGCTCCTCCAATTATGCACTTAGAACGTGGTGAAGGACTAGACGCACACCATCATCCGTAATAGCCTCGTCTTCTTTTTGGCTCTCATCTACTTCGGTCTCTTTTACCATAAAGGAATTGCCACTTTCTTTATATTCTTCCAGTGTCATGGTCTTCGGGTAGGGACATTCCCCGGCAAAATGGCCGAGTCCTTGCACTTGTAACATCTCTTGCCTCATTTATCAACACCTTTGGTAACTTCCATTTTTCCCTTGCCTTGTTTACATCATCTTGTTTGTACAAGGGATTAGAATATGACGTGCCAACCATCTCCTTAACACTTGCGGTCTTAGTGTAAGGTCTTGTGAGAACCTTTTTTTTATTTCCGCTCAAACCTTAGTGCCAAATGGCACACATCCTCAAATGTTGTGTATGTGGACACTTCCACTTTTTCTTGAATTGCCGCACTTAGTCCGCCAATGAACCGTGCAATGCATTGGAACTCCTTTTCTTCTAAGTCACACCACATTGTAACCTTCTCGACTTCCCGGATGTATTCTTCAACCTTAAGAACACCTTGCCAGAGCTTGGTGAGTTAAAGGTACAAACTTTGCTCATAATCTCGGTGCAAGAATTTTCTTTTTAAGTGTTTCTTCAACCTTTCCAAGAATCAATCTTGGACTTGCCATGCCCCTTTCGGCTTGCCTTAAAATTTTCATACTATCTTCGGAGGGCTACCTCACAAATAGTATCAACATTATTGTTAGGTGGTAGCTCGGTCGTTGGCTCATGTGGCTTGAGCATTTTCGAAACCTCTAAGGTTTTCTTCGAACCGGTTTCTTCTCTGCATGCAAAAACATTCATGGCACTCCCATTCTTAGATTCATCCTCCTCCTTCCGTATCTAATACTTGGCTTGGCATTTTCATGCTTGTTGGATTTTCTTTTTTCTTACCTTATTTGGTGGCAAAGGTATTAGCCGGAAGTCCCTACCATCCTTGTGAAAGGAGTAGGTGTTATGTTCACCATCGTTCACGGCTTTCCGATCATATTGCCATGAACTAACCAACTAGATATGGCATGCGTCCATTGGAAGGACATTAGACCAAATTTCATCAACATATCCTCCAATCTGAAAATTGATAAGGTATTGGGTGGAAACCTTGAGCCCATTCGTCTTGTTTACCAATCAGAGGTTGTAGGGTTTAGAGTGCTCACGAATAGGTAATTGTAATTTTCCTACCGCTATGATGGACACCATATTTGCACAACTCCCTACGTCAATAATCTAACAGCATAGGTGTGTAGAAAACCTATCTATTCCCTCCGATTTTCGTCAAGCTCCTCCAATTATGCACTTAGAACGTGGTGAAGGACTAGACGCACACCATCATCCGTAATAGCCTCGTCTTCTTTTTGGCTCTCATCTACTTCGGTCTCTTTTACCATAAAGGAATTGCCACTTTCTTTATATTCTTCCTGTGGCATGGTCTTCGGGTAGGGACATTCCCTGGCAAAATGGCCGAGTCCTTGCACTTGTAACATCTCTTGCCTCATTTATCAACACCTTTGGTAACTTCCATTTTTCCCTTGCCTTGTTTACATCATCTTGTTTGTACAAGGGATTAGAATATGACGTGCCAACCATCTCCTTAACACTTGCGGTCTTAGTGTAAGGTCTTGTGAGAACCTTTTTTTATTTCCGCTCAAACCTTAGTGCCAAATGGCACACATCCTCAAATGTTGTGTATGTGGACACTTCCACTTTTTCTTGAATTGCCGCACTTAGTCCGCCAATGAACCGTGCAATGCATTGGAACTCCTTTTCTTCTAAGTCACACCACATTGTAACCTTCTCGACTTCCCGGATGTATTCTTCAACCTTAAGAACACCTTGCCGGAGCTTGGTGAGTTAAAGGTACAAACTTTGCTCATAATCTCGGTGCAAGAATTTTCTTTTTAAGTGTTTCTTCAACCTTTCCAAGAATCAATCTTGGACTTGCCATGCCCCTTTCGGCTTTCCTTAAAATTTTCATACTATCTTCGGAGGGCTACCTCACAAATAGTATCAACATTATTGTTAGGTGGTAGCTCGGTCGTTGGCTCATGTGGCTTGAGCATTTCCGAAACCTCTAAGGTTTTCTTCGAACCGGTTTCTTCTCTGCATGCAAAAACATTCATGGCACTCCCATTCTTAGATTCATCCTCCTCCTTCCGTATCTAATACTTGGCTTGGCATTTTCGTGCTTGTTGGATTTTCATTTTGCCTTACCTTATTTGGTGGCAAAGGTATTAGCCGGAAGTCCCTGCCATCCTTGTGAAAGGAGTAGGTGTTATGTTCACCATCGTTCACGGCTTTCCGATCATATTGCCATGGACTAACCAACTAGATATGGCATGCGTCCATTGGAAGGACATTAGACCAAATTTCATCAACATATCCTCCAATCTGAAAATTGATAAGGTATTGGGTGGAAACCTTGAGCCCATTCGCCTTGTTTACCAATCAGAGGTTGTAGGGTTTAGAGTGCTCACGAATAGGTAATTGTAATTTTCCTACCACTCCGATGGACACCATATTTGCACAACTCCCTACGTCAATAATCAAACTGCATACCTTAACTTTTACCTTACATCGTGTGTAGAAAACCTATCTATTCCCTCTGATTTTCGTCAAGCTCCTCCAATTATGCACTTAGAACGTGGTGAAGGACTAGACGCACACCATCATCCGTAATAGCCTCGTCTTTTTTTTTTGCTCTCATCTACTTCGGTCTCTTTTACCATAAAGGAATTGCCACTTTCTTTATATTCTTCCAGTGTCATGGTCTTCGGGTAGGGACATTCCCTGGCAAAATGGCCGAGTCCTTGCACTTGTAACATCTCTTGCCTCATTTATCAACACCTTTGGTAACTTCCATTTTTCCCTTGCCTTGTTTACATCATCTTGTTTGTACAAGGGATTAGAATATGACGTGCCAACCATCTCCTTAACACTTGCGGTCTTAGTGTAAGGTCTTGTGAGAACCTTTTTTTTTATTTCCGCTCAAACCTTAGTGCCAAATGGCACACATCCTCAAATGTTGTGTATGTGGACACTTCCACTTTTTCTTGAATTGCCGCACTTAGTCCGCCAATGAACCGTGCAATGCATTGGAACTCCTTTTCTTCTAAGTCACACCACATTGTAACCTTCTCGACTTCCCGGATGTATTCTTCAACCTTAAGAACACCTTGCCGGAGCTTGGTGAGTTAAAGGTACAAACTTTGCTCATAATCTCGGTGCAAGAATTTTCTTTTTAAGTGTTTCTTCAACCTTTCCAAGAATCAATCTTGGACTTGCCATGCCCCTTTCGGCTTGCCTTAAAATTTTCATACTATCTTCGGAGGGCTACCTCACAAATAGTATCAACATTATTGTTAGGTGGTAGCTCGGTCGTTGGCTCATGTGGCTTGAGCATTTCCGAAACCTCTAAGGTTTTCTTCGAACCGGTTTCTTCTCTGCATGCAAAAACATTCATGGCACTCCCATTCTTAGATTCATCCTCCTCCTTCCGTATCTAATACTTGGCTTGGCATTTTCGTGCTTGTTGGATTTTCATTTTCCTTTCCTTATTTGGTGGCAAAGGTATTAGCCTAAGTCCCTACCATCCTTGTGAAAGGAGTAGGTGTTATGTTCACCATCGCTCACGGCTTTCCGATCATATTGCCATGGACTAACCAACTAGATATGGCATGCGTCCATTGGAAGGACATTAGACCAAATTTCATCAACATATCCTCCAATCTGAAAATTGATAAGGTATTGGGTGGAAACCTTGAGCCCATTCGCCTTGTTTACCAATCAGAGGTTGTAGGGTTTAGAGTGCTCACGAATAGGTAATTGTAATTTTCCTACCACTCCGATGGACACCATATTTGCACAACTCCCTACGTCAATAATCAAACCGCATACCTTAACTTTTACCTTACATCGTGTAGAAAACCTATCTATTCCCTCCGATTTTCGTCAAGCTCCTCCAATTATGCACTTAGAACGTGGTGAAGGACTAGACGCACACCATCATCCGTAATAGCCTCGTCTTCTTTTTGGCTCTCATCTACTTCGGTCTCTTTTACCATAAAGGAATTGCCACTTTCTTTATATTCTTCCAGTGGTCTTCGGGTAGGGACATTCCCTGGCAAAATGGCCGAGTCCTTGCACTTGTAACATCTCTTGCCTCATTTATCAACACCTTTGGTAACTTCCATTTTCCCTTGCCTTGTTTACATCATCTTGTTTGTACAAGGGATTAGAATATGACGTGCCAACCATCTCCTTAACACTTGCGGTCTTAGTGTAAGGTCTTGTGAGAACCTTTTCGGTATCTCCCGTCAAACCTTAGTGCCAAATGGCACACATCCTCAAATGTTGTGTATGTGGACACTTCCACTTTTTCTTGAATTGCCGCACTTAGTCCGCCAATGAACCGTGCAATGCATTGGAACTCCTTTTCTTCTAAGTCACACCACATTGTAACCTTCTCGACTTCCCGGATGTATTCTTCAACCTTAAGAACACCTTGCCGGAGCTTGGTGAGTTAAAGGTACAAACTTTGCTCATAATCTCGGTGCCAGAATTTCTTTTAAGTGTTTCTTCAACCTTTCCAAGAATCAATCTTGGACTTGCCATGCCCCTTTCGGCTTTCCTTAAAATTTTCATACTATCTTCGGAGGGCTACCTCACAAATAGTATCAACATTATTGTTAGGTGGTAGCTCGGTCGTTGGCTCATGTGGCTTGAGCATTTTCGAAACCTCTAAGGTTTTCTTCGAACCGGTTTCTTCTCTGCATGCAAAAACATTCATGGCACTCCCATTCTTAGATTCATCCTCCTCCTTCCGTATCTAATACTTGGCTTGGCATTTTCGTGCTTGTTGGATTTTCATTTCCCTTACCTTATTTGGTGGCAAAGGTATTAGCCGGAAGTCCCTACCATCCTTGTGAAAGGAGTAGGTGTTATGTTCACCATCGTTCACGGCTTTCCGATCATATTCCCATGGACTAACCAACTAGATATGGCATGCGTCCATTGGAAGGACATTAGACCAAATTTCATCAACATATCCTCCAATCTGAAAATTGATAAGGTATTGGGTGGCAACCTTGAGCCCATTCGCCTTGTTTACCAATCGAGGTTGTAGGGTTTAGAGTGCTCACGAATAGGTAATTGTAATTTTCCTACCACTACGATGGACACCATATTTGCACAACTCCCTACGTCAATAATCAAACTGCATTTACCTCTTCCCTTACCTCACGTGTAGAAAACCTATCTATTCCCTCCGATTTTCGTCAAGCTCCTCCAATTATGCACTTAGAACGTGGTGAAGGACTAGACGCACACCATCATCCGTAATAGCCTCGTCTTCTTTTTGGCTCTCATCTACTTCGGTCTCTTTTACCATAAAGGAATTGCCACTTTCTTTATATTCTTCCAGTGTCATGGTCTTCGTGTAGGGACATTCCCTGGCAAAATGGCCGAGTCCTTGCACTTGTAACATCTCTTGCCTCATTTATCAACACCTTTGGTAACTTCCATTTTTCCCTTGCCTTGTTTACATCATCTTGTTTGTACAAGGGATTAGAATATGACGTGCCAACCATCTCCTTAACACTTGCGGTCTTAGTGTAAGGTCTTGTGAGAACCTTTTATATCCGCCACACCTTAGTGCCAAATGGCACACATCCTCAAATGTTGTGTATGTGGACACTTCCACTTTTTCTTGAATTGCCGCACTTAGTCCGCCAATGAACCGTGCAATGCATTGGAACTCCTTTTCTTCTAAGTCACACCACATTGTAACCTTCTCGACTTCCCGGATGTATTCTTCAACCTTAAGAACACCTTGCCGGAGCTTGGTGAGTTAAAGGTACAAACTTTGCTCATAATCTCGGTGCAAGAATTTTTTTTTAAGTGTTTCTTCAACCTTTCCAAGAATCAATCTTGGACTTGCCATGCCCCTTTCGGCTTGCCTTAAAATTTTCATACTATCTTCGGAGGGCTACCTCACAAATAGTATCAACATTATTGTTAGGTGGTAGCTCGGTCGTTGGCTCATGTGGCTTGAGCATTTCCGAAACCTCTAAGGTTTTCTTCGAACCGGTTTCTTCTCTGCATGCAAAAACATTCATGGCACTCCCATTCTTAGATTCATCCTCCTCCTTCCGTATCTAATACTTGGCTTGGCATTTTCGTGCTTGTTGGATTTTCATTTTGCCTTACCTTATTTGGTGGCAAAGGTATTAGCCGGAAGTCCCTGCCATCCTTGTGAAAGGAGTAGGTGTTATATTCACCATCGCTCACGGCTTTCCGATCATATTCCCCTGACCTCACCAACTACATATGGCATGCGCCCATTGGAAGGACATTAGACCAAATTTCATCAACATATCCTCCAATCTGAAAATTGATAAGGTATTGGTGGAAACCTTGAGCCCATTCGCCTTGTTTACCAATCGAGGTTGTAGGGTTTAGAGTGCTCACGAATAGGTAATTGTAATTTTCCTACCACTCCGATGGACACCATATTTGGACAACTCCCTACGTCAATAATCAAACCGCATACCTTAACTTTTACCTTACATCGTGTAGAAAACCTATCTATTCCCTCCGATTTTCGTCAAGCTCCTCCAATTATGCACTTAGAACGTGGTGAAGGACTAGACGCACACCATCATCCGTAATAGCCTCGTCTTCTTTTTGGCTCTCATCTACTTCGGTCTCTTTTACCATAAAGGAATTGCCACTTTCTTTATATTCTTCCAGTGTCATGGTCTTCGGGTAGGGACATTCCCTGGCAAAATGGCCGAGTCCTTGCACTTGTAACATCTCTTGCCTCATTTATCAACACCTTTGGTAACTTCCATTTTTCCCTTGCCTTGTTTACATCATCTTGTCTGTACAAGGGATTAGAATATGACGTGCCAACCATCTCCTTAACACTTGCGGTCTTAGTGTAAGGTCTTGTGAGAACCTTTTTTTTATTTCCGCTCAAACCTTAGTGCCAAATGGCACACATACTCAAATGTTGTGTATGTGGACACTTCCACTTTTTCTTGAATTCCCGCACTTACGCCAATGAACCGTGCAATGCATTGGAACTCCTTTTCTTCTAAGTCACACCACATTGTAACCTTCTCGACTTCCCGGATGTATTCTTCAACCTTAAGAACACCTTGCCGGAGCTTGGTGAGTTAAAGGTACAAACTTTGCTCATAATCTCGGTGCAAGAATTTTCTTTTTAAGTGTTTCTTCAACCTTTCCAAGAATCAATCTTGGACTTGCCATGCCCCTTTCGGCTTGCCTTAAAATCTTCATACTATCTTCGGAGGGCTACCTCACAAATAGTATCAACATTATTGTTAGGTGGTAGCTCGGTCGTTGGCTCATGTGGCTTGAGCATTTCCGAAACCTCTAAGGTTTTCTTCGAACCGGTTTCTTCTCTGCATGCAAAAACATTCATGGCACTCCCATTCTTAGATTCATCCTCCTCCTTCCGTATCTAATACTTGGCTTGGCATTTTCGTGCTTGTTGGATTTTCATTTCCCTTACCTTATTTGGTGGCAAAGGTATTAGCCGGAAGTCCCTACCATCCTTGTGAAAGGAGTAGGTGTTATGTTCACCATCGTTCACGGCTTTCCGATCATATTGCCATGGACTAACCAACTAGATATGGCATGCGTCCATTGGAAGGACATTAGACCAAATTTCATCAACATATCCTCCAATCTGAAAATTGATAAGGTATTGGGTGGAAACCTTGAGCCCATTCGCCTTGTTTACCAATCAGAGGTTGTAGGGTTTAGAGTGCTCACGAATAGGTAATTGTAATTTTCCTACCACTCCGATGGACACCATATTTGCACAACTCCCTACGTCAATAATCAAACTGCATTTACCTTACATCGTGTGTAGAAAACCTATCTATTCCCTCCGATTTTCGCCAAGCTCCTCCAATTATGCACTTAGAACGTGGTGAAGGACTAGACGCACACCATCATCCGTAATAGCCTCGTCTTCTTTTTGGCTCTCATCTACTTCGGTCTCTTTTACCATAAAGGAATTGCCACTTTCTTTATATTCTTCCAATGTCATGGTCTTCGGGTAGGGACATTCCCCTGGCAAAATGGCCGAGTCCTTGCACTTGTAACATCTCTTGCCTCATTTATCAACACCTTTGGTAACTTCCATTTTTCCCTTGCCTTGTTTACATCATCTTGTTTGTACAAGGGATTAGAATATGACGTGCCAACCATCTCCTTAACACTTGCGGTCTTAGTGTAAGGTCTTGTGAGAACCTTTTTTTTATTTCCGCTCAAACCTTAGTGCCAAATGGCACACATCCTCAAATGTTGTGTATGTGGACACTTCCACTTTTTCTTGAATTGCCGCACTTAGTCCGCCAATGAACCGTGCAATGCATTGGAACTCCTTTTCTTCTAAGTCACACCACATTGTAACCTTCTCGACTTCCCTGATGTATTCTTCAACCTTAAGAACACCTTGCCGGAGCTTGGTGAGTTAAAGGTACAAACTTTGCTCATAATCTCGGTGCCAGAATTTCTTTTAAGTGTTTCTTCAACCTTTCCAAGAATCAATCTTGGACTTGCCATGCCCCTTTCGGCTTTCCTTAAAATTTTCATACTATCTTCGGAGGGCTACCTCACAAATAGTATCAACATTATTGTTAGGTGGTAGCTCGGTCGTTGGCTCATGTGGCTTGAGCATTTTCGAAACCTCTAAGGTTTTCTTCGAACCGGTTTCTTCTCTGCATGCAAAAACATTCATGGCACTCCCATTCTTAGATTCATCCTCCTCCTTCCGTATCTAATACTTGGCTTGGCCTTCTCGTGCTTGTTGGATTTTCATTTCCGTCACCTTATTTGGTGGCAAAGGTATTAGCCGGAAGTCCCTACCATCCTTGTGAAAGGAGTAGGTGTTATGTTCACCATCGTTCACGGCTTTCCGATCATATTGCCATGAACTAACCAACTAGATATGGCATGCGTCCATTGGAAGGACATTAGACCAAATTTCATCAACATATCCTCCAATCTGAAAATTGATAAGGTATTGGGTGGAAACCTTGAGCCCATTCGCCTTGTTTACCAATCAGAGGTTGTAGGGTTTAGAGTGCTCACGAATAGGTAATTGTAATTTTCCTACCACTCCGATGGACACCATATTTGCACAACTCCCTACGGCAATAATGAAACTCCATACCTTAAGTTTTACATTACATCGTGTAGAAAACCTATCTATTCCCTCCGATTTTCGTCAAGCTCCTCCAATTATAAACTTAGAACGTGGTGAAGGACTAGACGCACACCATCATCCGTAATAGCCTCGTCTTCTTTATGGCTCTCATCTACTTCGGTCTCTTTTACCGTAAAGGAATTGCCACTTTCTTTATATTGGTAGGGACATTCCCTGGCAAAATGGCCGAGTCCTTGCACTTGTAACATCTCTTGCCTCATTTATCAACACCTTTGGTAACTTCCATTTTTCCCTTGCCTTGTTTACATCATCTTGTTTGTACAAGGGATTAGAATATGACGTGCCAACCATCTCCTTAACACTTGCGGTCTTAGTGTAAGGTCTTGTGAGAACCTTTTTTTTATTTCCGTCAAACCTTAGTGCCAAATGGCACACATCCTCAAATGTTGTGTATGTGGACACTTCCACTTTTTCTTGAATTGCCGCACTTAGTCCGCCAATGAACCGTGCAATGCATTGGAACTCCTTTTCTTCTAAGTCACACCACATTGTAACCTTCTCGACTTCCCGGATGTATTCTTCAACCTTAAGAACACCTTGCCGGAGCTTGGTGAGTTAAAGGTACAAACTTTGCTCATAATCTCGGTGCAAGAATTTTTTTTAAGTGTTTCTTCAACCTTTCCAAGAATCAATCTTGGACTTGCCATGCCCCTTTCGGCTTTCCTTAAAATTTTCATACTATCTTCGGAGGGCTACCTCACAAATAGTATCAACATTATTGTTAGGTGGTAGCTCGGTCGTTGGCTCATGTGGCTTGAGCATTTTCGAAACCTCTAAGGTTTTCTTCGAACCGGTTTCTTCTCTGCATGCAAAAACATTCATGGCACTCTCATTCTTAGATTCATCCTCCTCCTTCCGTATCTAATACTTGGCTTGGCCTTTTCGTGCTTGTTGGATTTTCATTTCCCTTACCTTATTTGGTGGCAAAGGTATTAGCCGGAAGTCCCTACCATCCTTGTGAAAGGAGTAGGTGTTATGTTCACCATCGCTCACTTTTCCGATCATATTGCCATGGACTAACCAACTAGATAAGGCATGCGCCCATTCGAAGAACATTAGACCAAATTTCATCAACATATCCTCCAATCTGAAAATTGATAAGGTATTGGGTGGAAACCTTGAGCCCATTCGCCTTTGTTTACCAATCGAGGTTGTAGGGTTTAGAGTGCTCACGAATAGGTAATTGTAATTTTCCTACCACTCCGATGGACACCATATTTGCACAACTCCCTACGTCAATAATCAAACCGCATACCTTAACTTTTAGCTTACATCGTGTGTAGAAAACCTATCTATTCCCTCCGATTTTCGTCAAGCTCCTCCAATTATGCACTTAGAACGTGGTGAAGGACTAGACGCACACCATCATCCGTAATAGCCTCGTCTTCTTTTAGGCTCTCATCTACTTCGGTCTCTTTTACCATAAAGGACTTGCCACTTTCTTTATATTCTTCCAGTGTCATGGTCTTCGGGTAGGGACATTCCCTGGCAAAATGGCCGAGTCCTTGCACTTGTAACATCTCTTGCCTCATTTATCAACACCTTTGGTAACTTCCATTTTTCCCTTGCCTTGTTTACATCATCTTGTCTGTACAAGGGATTAGAATATGACGTGCCAACCATCTCCTTAACACTTGCGGTCTTAGTGTAAGGTCTTGTGAGAACCATTTTTTATTTCCGCTCAAACCATAGTGCCAAATGGCACACATCCTCAAATATTGTGTATGTGGACACTTCCACTTTTTCTTGAATTCCCGCACTTAGTCCGCCAATGAACCGTGCAATGCATTGGAACTCCTTTTCTTCTAAGTCACACCACATTGTAACCTTCTCGACTTCCCGGATGTATTCTTCAACCTTAAGAACACCTTGCCGGAGCTTGGTGAGTTAAAGGTACAAACTTTGCTCATAATCTCGGTGCAAGAATTTTCTTTTTAAGTGTTTCTTCAACCTTTCCAAGAATCAATCTTGGACTTGCCATGCCCCTTTCGGCTTGCCTTAAAATCTTCATACTATCTTCGGAGGGCTACCTCACAAATAGTATCAACATTATTGTTAGGTGGTAGCTCGGTCGTTGGCTCATGTGGCTTGAGCATTTCCGAAACCTCTAAGGTTTTATTCGAACCGGTTTCTTCTCTGCATGCAAAAACATTCATGGCACTCTCATTCTTAGATTCATCCTCCTCCTTCCGTATCTAATACTTGGCTTGGCATTTTCGTGCTTGTTGGATTTTCATTTCCCTTACCTTATTTGGTGGTAAAGGTATTAGCCGGAAGTCCCTACCATCCTTGTGAAAGGAGTAGGTGTTATGTTCACCATCGTTCACGGCTTTCCGATCATATTGCCATGGACTAACCAACTAGATATGGCATGCGTCCATTGGAAGGACATTAGACCAAATTTCATCAACATATCCTCCAATCTGAAAATTGATAAGGTATTGGGTGGAAACCTTGAGCCCATTCGCCTTGTTTACCAATCAGAGGTTGTAGGGTTTAGAGTGCTCACGAATAGGTAATTGTAATTTTCCTACCACTCCGATGGACACCATATTTGCACAACTCCCTACGTCAATAATCAAACCGCATACCTTAACTTTTACCTTACATCGTGTGTAGAAAACCTATCTATTCCCTCCGCTTTCCATCAAGCTCCTCCAATTATGCACTTAGAACGTGGTGAAGGACTAGACGCACACCATCATCCGTAATAGCCTCGTCTTCTTTTTGGCTCTCATCTACTTCGGTCTCTTTTACCATAAAGGAATTGCCACTTTCTTTATATTCTTCCAATGTCATGGTCTTCGGGTAGGGACATTCCCTGGAAAAATGGCCGAGTCCTTGCACTTGTAACATCTCTTGCCTCATTTATCAACACCTTTGGTAACTTCCATTTTCCCTTGCCTTGTTTACATCATCTTGTTTGTACAAGGGATTAGAATATGACGTACCAACCATCTTCTTAACACTTGCGATCTAAGTGTAAGGTCTTGTGAGAACCTTTTTTTATTTCCGCTCAAACCTTAGTGCCAAATGGCACACATCCTCAAATGTTGTGTATGTGGACACTTCCACTTTTTCTTGAATTGCCGCACTTAGTCCGCCAATGAACCGTGCAATGCATTGGAACTCCTTTTCTTCTAAGTCACACCACATTGTAACCTTCTCGACTTCCCGGATGTATTCTTCAACCTTAAGAACACCTTGCCGGAGCTTGGTGAGTTAAAGGTACAAACTTTGCTCATAATCTCGGTGCAAGAATTTTTTTTTAAGTGTTTCTTCAACCTTTCCAAGAATCAATCTTGGACTTGCCATGCCTCTTTCGGCTTGCCTTAAAATTTTCATACTATCTTCGGAGGGCTACCTCACAAATAGTATCAACATTATTGTTAGGTGGTAGCTCGGTCGTTGGCTCATGTGGCTTGAGCGGATGCGAAACCTCTAAGGTTTTCTTCGAACCGGTTTCTTCTCTGCATGCAAAAACATTCATGGCACTCCCATTCTTAGATTCATCCTCCTCCTTCCGTATCTAATACTTGGCTTGGCATTTTCGTGCTTGTTGGATTTTCATTTCCCTTACCTTATTTGGTGGCAAAGGTATTAGCCGGAAGTACCTACCAACCTTGTGAAAGGAGTAGGTGTTATGTTCACCATCGCTCACGGCTTTCCGATCATATTGCCATGGACTAACCAACTAGATATGGCATGCGTCCATTGGAAGGACATTAGACCAAATTTCATCAACATATCCTCCAATCTGAAAATTGATAAGGTATTGGGTGGAAACCTTGAGCCCATTCGCCTTGTTTACCAATCAGAGGTTGTAGGGTTTAGAGTGCTCACGAATAGGTAATTGTAATTTTCCTACCACTCCGATGGACACCATATTTGCACAACTCCCTACGTCAATAATCAAACTGCATTTACCTTACATCGTGTGTAGAAAACCTATCTATTCCCTCCGATTTTCGTCAAGCTCCTCCAATTATGCACTTAGAACGTGGTGAAGGACTAGACGCACACCATCATCCGTAATAGGCTCGCATGTTTTTTGGCTCTCATCTACTTCGGTCTCTTTTACCATAAAGGAATTGCCCCTTTCTTTATATTCTTCCAGTGTCATGGTCTTCGGGTAGGGACATTCCCTGGCAAAATGGCCGAGTCCTTGCACTTGTAACATCTCTTGCCTCATTTATCAACACCTTTGGTAACTTCCATTTTTCCCTTGCCTTGTTTACATCATCTTGTCTGTACAAGGGATTAGAATATGACGTGCCAACCATCTCCTTAACACTTGCGGTCTTAGTGTAAGGTCTTGTGAGAACCTTTTTTTTATTTCCGCTCAAACCTTAGTGCCAAATGGCACACATCCTCAAATGTTGTGTATGTGGACACTTCCACTTTTTCTTGAATTCCCGCACTTAGTCCGCCAATGAACCGTGCAATGCATTGGAACTCCTTTTCTTCTAAGTCACACCACATTGTAACCTTCTCGACTTCCCGGATGTATTCTTCAACCTTAAGAACACCTTGTCGGAGCTTGGTGAGTTAAAGGTACAAACTTTGCTCATAATCTCGGTGCAAGAATTTTCTTTTTAAGTGTTTCTTCAACCTTTCCAAGAATCAATCTTGGACTTGCCATGCCTCTTTCGGCTTGCCTTAAAATTTTCATACTATCTTCGGAGGGCTACCTCACAAATAGTATCAACATTATTGTTAGGTGGGTTGTTGGCTCATGTGGCTTGAGCATTTCCGAAACCTCTAAGGTTTTCTTCGAACCGGTTTCTTCTCTGCATGCAAAAACATTCATGGCACTCCCATTCTTAGATTCATCCTCCTCCTTCCGTATCTAATACTTGGCTTGGCATTTTCATGCTTGTTGGATTTTCATTTTGCCTTACCTTATTTGGTGGCAAAGGTATTAGCCGGAAGTCCCTGCCATCCTTGTGAAAGGAGTAGGTGTTATATTCACCATCGTCCATGATTTTCCGATCATATTGCCATGGACTAACCAACTAGATATGGCATGCGTCCATTGGAAGGACATTAGACCAAATTTCATCAACATATCCTCCAATCTGAAAATTGATAAGGTATTGGGTGGAAACCTTGAGCCCATTCGCCTTGTTTACCAATCAGAGGTTGTAGGGTTTAGAGTGCTCACGAATAGGTAATTGTAATTTTCCTACCACTCCGATGGACACCATATTTGCACAACTCCCTACGTCAATAATCAAACTGCATACCTTAACTTTTACCTTACATCGTCTGTAGAAAACCTATCTATTCCCTCCGATTTTCGTCAAGCTCCTCCAATTATGCACTTAGAACGTGGTGAAGGACTAGACGCACACTATCATCCGTAATAGCCTCGCTTTCTTTTAGGCTCTCATCTACTTCGGTCTCTTTTACCATAAAGGACTTGCCACTTTCTTTATATTCTTCCAGTGTCATGGTCTTCGGGTAGGGACATTCCCTGGCAAAATGGCCGAGTCCTTGCACTTGTAACATCTCTTGCCTCATTTATCAACACCTTTGGTAACTTCCATTTTTCCCTTGCCTTGTTTACATCATCTTGTTTGTACAAGGGATTAGAATATGACGTGCCAACCATCTCCTTAACACTTGCGGTCTTAGTGTAAGGTCTTGTGAGAACCTTTTTTTTATTTCCGCTCAAACCTTAGTGCCAAATGGCACACATCCTCAAATGTTGTGTATGTGGACACTTCCACTTTTTCTTGAATTGCCGCACTTAGTCCGCCAATGAACCGTGCAATGCATTGGAACTCCTTTTCTTCTAAGTCACACCACATTGTAACCTTCTCGACTTCCCGGATGTATTCTTCAACCTTAAGAACACCTTGCCGGAGCTTGGTGAGTTAAAGGTACGAACTTTGCTCATAATCTCGGTGCAAGAATTTTCTTTTTAAGTGTTTCTTCAACCTTTCCAAGAATCAATGTTGGACTTGCCATGCCCCTTTCGGCTTTCCTTAAAATTTTCATACTATCTTCGGAGGGCTACCTCACAAATAGTATCAACATTATTGTTAGGTGGTAGCTCGGTCGTTGGCTCATGTGGCTTGAGCATTTCCGAAACCTCTAAGGTTTTCTTCGAACCGGTTTCTTCTCTGCATGCAAAAACATTCATGGCACTCCCATTCTTAGATTCATCCTCCTCCTTCCGTATCTAATACTTGGCTTGGCATTTTCGTGCTTGTTGGATTTTCATTTCCCTTACCTTATTTGGTGGCAAAGGTATTAGCCGGAAGTCCCTACCATCCTTGTGAAAGGAGTAGGTGTTATGTTCACCATCGTTCACGGCTTTCCGATCATATTGCCATGGACTAACCAACTAGATATGGCATGCGTCCATTGGAAGGACATTAGACCAAATTTCATCAACATATCCTCCAATCTGAAAACTGATAAGGTATTGGGTGGAAACCTTGAGCCCATTCGCCTTGTTTACCAATCAGAGGTTGTAGGGTTTAGAGTGCTCACGAATAGGTAATTGTAATTTTCCTACCACTCCGATGGACACCATATTTGCACAACTCCCTACGTCAATAATCAAACTGCATACCTTAACTTTTACCTTACATCGTGTGTAGAAAACCTATCTATTCCCTCCGATTTTCGTCAAGCTCCTCCAATTATGCACTTAGAACGTGGTGAAGGACTAGACGCACACCATCATCCGTAATAGCCTCGTCTTCTTTTTGGCTCTCATCTACTTCGGTCTCTTTTACCATAAAGGAATTGCCACTTTCTTTATATTCTTCCAGTGTCATGGTCTTCGGGTAGGGACATTCCCTGGCAAAATGGCCGAGTCCTTGCACTTGTAACATCTCTTGCCTCATTTATCAACACCTTTGGTAACTTCCATTTTTCCCTTGCCTTGTTTACATCATCTTGTTTGTACAAGGAATTAGAATATGACGTGCCAACCATCTCCTTAACACTTGCGGTCTTAGTGTAAGGTCTTGTGAGAACCTTTTATTTATTTCCGCTCAAACCTTAGTGCCAAATGGCACACATCCTCAAATGTTGTGTATGTGGACACTTCCACTTTTTCTTGAATTGCCGCACTTAGTCCGCCAATGAACCGTGCAATGCATTGGAACTCCTTTTCTTCTAAGTCACACCACATTGTAACCTTCTCGACTTCCCGGATGTATTCTTCAACCTTAAGAACACCTTGCCGGAGCTTGGTGAGTTAAAGGTACAAACTTTGCTCATAATCTCGGTGCAAGAATTTTCGTTTTAAGTGTTTCTTCAACCTTTCCAAGAATCAATCTTGGACCTTCCATGCCCCTTTCGGCTTGCCTTAAAATTTTCATACTATCTTCGGAGGGCTACCTCACAAATAGTATCAACATTATTGTTAGGTGGTAGCTCGGTCGTTGGCTCATGTGGCTTGAGCATTTCCGAAACCTCTAAGGTTTTCTTCGAACCGGTTTCTTCTCTGCATGCAAAAACATTCATGGCACTCCCATTCTTAGATTCATCCTCCTCCTTCCGTATCTAATACTTGGCTTGGCATTTTCATGCTTGTTGGATTTTCATTTTGCCTTACCTTATTTGGTGGCAAAGGTATTAGCCGGAAGTCCCTGCCATCCTTGTGAAAGGAGTAGGTGTTATATTCACCATCGTCCATGATTTTCCGATCATATTGCCATGGACTAACCAACTAGATATGGCATGCGTCCATTGGAAGGACATTAGACCAAATTTCATCAACATATCCTCCAATCTGAAAATTGATAAGGTATTGGGTGGCAACCTTGAGCCCATTCGCCTTGTTTACCAATCAGAGGTTGTAGGGTTTAGAGTGCTCACGAATAGGTAATTGTAATTTTCCTACCACTACGATGGACACCATATTTGCACAACTCCCTACGTCAATAATCAAACTGCATTTACCTTACATCGTGTGTAGAAAACCTATCTATTCCCTCCGATTTTCGTCAAGCTCCTCCAATTATGCACTTAGAACGTGGTGAAGGACTAGACGCACACCATCATCCGTAATAGCCTCGTCTTTTTTTTGGCTCTCATCTACTTCGGTCCCTTTTACCATAAACGTATTGCCACTTTCTTTACATTCTTCCAAAGGTCATGGTCTTCGTGTAGGGACATTCCCTGGCAAAATGGCCGAGTCCTTGCACTTGTAACATCTCTTGCCTCATTTATCAACACCTTTGGTAACTTCCATTTTTCCCTTGCCTTGTTTACATCATCTTGTTTGTACAAGGGATTAGAATATGACGTGCCAACCATCTCCTTAACACTTGCGGTCTTAGTGTAAGGTCTTGTGAGAACCTTTTTTTTATTTCCGCTATACCTTAGTGCCAAATGGCACACATCCTCAAATGTTGTGTATGTGGACACTTCCACTTTTTCTTGAATTGCCGCACTTAGTCCGCCAATGAACCGTGCAATGCATTGGAACTCCTTTTCTTCTAAGTCACACCACATTGTAACCTTCTCGACTTCCCGGATGTATTCTTCAACCTTAAGAACACCTTGCCAGAGCTTGGTGAGTTAAAGGTACAAACTTTGCTCATAATCTCGGTGCAAGAATTTTCTTTTTAAGTGTTTCTTCAACCTTTCCAAGAATCAATCTTGGACTTGCCATGCCCCTTTCGGCTTGCCTTAAAATTTTCATACTATCTTCGGAGGGCTACCTCACAAATAGTATCAACATTATTGTTAGGTGGTAGCTCGGTCGTTGGCTCATGTGGCTTGAGCATTTCCGAAACCTCTAAGGTTTTCTTCGAACCGGTTTCTTCTCTGCATGCAAAAACATTCACGGC